>JAIPRN010003013.1:0-24753 GCA_025469175.1 Geopemphigus sp. TES_GeoC_2020 | reverse complement strand
TGTGTGTGTGTGTGTGTGTGTGTGTGTGTGTGGGTGTGTGTGTGTGTGTGTGTGTGTGTGTGTGTGTGTGTGTGTGTGTGTGTGTGTGTGTGTGTGTGTGTGTGTGTGTGTGTGTGTGTGTGTGTGTAATTCGATTAACGCAGCGCGAACAAAAACGAAGAACGTAATACAATATTATTTATGATAGGTAACGTTAAAATGTTATTCTATAAAATAATAATAGTTTATCGAATTCATTTCGCTCTGTCCATTCGTATATTATTATTATTATTATTATTATTATTATTATTATTATTATTATTACTATTATTTATTATAATTATTATTACTACTATTATTAACCAACGTTTGAATGATTGAAATCGTGTTGAACTTATTTGATAGAGAATCTAAACGCTGGAAATACGCTGATAAGACATTTTAGAAGGGCAGTTGGTTAGATTTGTGTACTGTGGTTTGGAAATATATAGTAAAACGTTATTTAATGGTTAACGCGCCGACCAAATCGTACTGCGCTGTTTATCGCGGTGAATACTGTGTTGTGGTGCGTTTATAATATTATGCTGCCGTGTATTATGCTTTATAATCCTGCGTTAGCTGATAGCGGATGTAGATTAAAATTGAATAAAATGACTTAAGTGGTTTATTATGAATACGTTATATACGTATTTAAGCCGACTGTTCTTATCTACTTTTCGACGATTCTATTTTACGTTCGTGGTCTATACTTATATTGGTTTAATATAAAACGAACGATATTTTCTAGCGCGTACATTTACAATAAATACGTTTTATATTGTCATACGTTTTTGCCTTACTCAACGCGCGTATTTATATTATTGCCCCATTAATTTGGCTTAACGAGAAATTTTAATTTATATTTTCAGACTGTACCCCGCTCCATGGCGGGTTTGGCGGAAAGACTATCGGGAATGATGCCTACGCCCAGCGTACGTGGAAGAAGAGGCTGGTGTGGCTGTCTTCAGGTAAAAACATACTAGTAAAGTAACAACGAGGAAACTACTCGGAATTGAACGGCGTTATTGTGCGATTCGGTTCTAAGTTTGCCCGTCACCAAGGGCAACTTGCGGTCCATTTAAGTCGCGTGAAAAGGACAAACCGCGCGTGCGTCGCGGAATAAACCGCGGGGGAAGAAATCGTTTTAATTGACGTCTCGATTAAACGTAATAGTAATTGCATCGCGTAATATGGGCGTTCTCGGACCGACGAGTATCATTATACCATTATCGTGTCGTTTAGACAACGTCTTTGTTCATTAATGATTTTTCCAGATTCCCCGGGACACCCGATAATTATTTCAATACACAAATACGCCTTTACACACCGGTTATTAGGGAATACCCAATGTATTTGGTGCGTTGATTATTTAATATTTACGTTACGCGTCCATTATATATTTTAATAAATATTATTATCCATTTTATTACATTTAAGTGTTATTTATACACTATATGCGATTTAAATAATTGTCAATAAACGTTGTAAATTGGTAATTAACAATTATTTTGATATCAAAACGTTTTTTAAGAATGAACGATCACCTAGAACCTTCAATATTTTAGAAACGCGTATAATATTTTCACCAGAAATTACGCGTTTTAGTTTTCGAACAAAAATTCAAGTTATTTTCGTAATGACATAAATATTCAACCTACGGCCGATTTAGCGTCGACGTCACTATAAACAAATTGTTATAAAGTTATAATATTAAATTACACAAACTTCTCACAACTGTTCAATCCCAATTGACTATCACTGGTGATCTGAAAAAAACGATCTCTTCAATTCCTATTAATTTCGGATTTGTTTTCTTTTTGTAACTTACGAAACTAATTGAACGAATTAAATCGAATTTTTGAAGTGGTTTCTTTACAATTTAATCGTTATCTGGTACTTGAAATTATATCTCAAATCTATCTACCTAAATTGACTATTGTAGAATTGTATACATAATATGTATACATTACTACAATATTTACAATTACACAGCATCAATATGTGCACCGATCGTAAATACATTATTAATCGAGTATAAACAAAAAATAACCTCCATTTGTATATGTTCAAATTGTATCCTAAAACAAAACAACGAATTACGTATATTATAAAATATAAACTATACGTATTGTATGCACGTGCACATTCATTTATTGATTCGTTGATCTGTAAAAAATGTACGATCATAAAAATCCAAATGCTTATTCCATTATGTTCATTTACTTGTCGAACCTGTCTTTTTGTATAATATAGTCGACGGTTGTATTCCTAAAGGTCAAGGATTTAATGATCGGTGTTCGTTGATTGATTCACTGATAAGATTTATATAAGCGCGCTCATTATTATGAAGAACGTACCTATTAATTCGTTTTTTAATATCAAAAATAGTTTACAGTCGCGTTAAACGTAATTATATCAATTTTGAGAAATGTTCGTTGTCAATAAAGATTTAATAAATGTTTTTAAATAACTATATTATTGATAATTGTTAAACGCGTAGCGTATTTGTATGGAAATAAAACATTCAGAATATAAGAAATGTAAATTAGTTATTAATTATATACGCAATATCGATATTCCATATAAATAATTATTATATTTGCTATAAAATATAGTTTAACGTTGGATAAATTAAATAAATATATACACACACACTCCACTTAAAAGACAATTTGTTGTCATGGAATTAAGATTTGTTTTAGACAAATGTTTACAATATACACTCGTATGTTTTAAAATGTAATATTTAATATCTAAAATAGGAAATTTAAACACTTGATATGGCACTTTTCACTAATTTCAAAGAATTCTTCAAAACATATTTGTATTTTATTAAAGGCTTAATAATGAAAGTATGTATTTCAAATATTAAATTGATATTTTGAGTTAAATAATAAGTAATAACAGTAATTAATAGTGATTTGTTTATACATTATAAACTACGATATTGACATTGTTTGAATTTAGTTACGTCTGTGCGATTGAATTTATACCAAAATAGTTTCCATAATAACGTTATTCTGATTTAATTGGTACACAAAAACGAGTAACATCAATTGAAAAACCACTAAATTGGCTCGAATAAAAGTTTGTTGATATATATATATATATATATATATATATATATATATATATTTCAATTACCTCGGATACTTACTAAAAGTTAATAAAATAGTGTTATATATTCCTCGTTTAGTTAAAAATAAAAGTTATTTATTTTGGGATTATATAAGGCTTAGACTTTTCTACAATATAATAAAGGAGTTATTATTTTATTAGTTACTTATTTGTCTTTTGTTTTTCTAATGTATTAGTAACACATACATTCACGCACGCGCACGCGTGCGCACACATACACATATATATACTTATATATCCGGAAGTATCAATTTCCGTTATCATGTGAAACTTAAGTACTTGACGTACTTACCTGACCCGCGGTCAAATAAATAACGCGAATATTATAATCAGCCTTTCGTATTAAATCCCAAACGGTTATGTTCGATGATTGTTTATTGGCATAAAGACAACCCATTGTGCAGAAAGTGGAATTCGTAAATATTAACGCGCTGACCTAGCTCAAGTTGTTGTTCTCTTGATTTTATTTATTATAATTGGCAGCTCCAGGCTAGGTAGGAGCGTGTAAAATCGTTTAGATTAATCGATGGAGCGCGGGCCAGTATGTATGCTTTCTCCAATATGAGTCATTTTGAGTGGACGAGGGTGTTGATAATAAACGTGTGTTATAAACGGTGAAATTCGACGTTCAAACAATTTTTGCGCGTCGACCCCGTGAAAACGCAAGAACGTTGAAATATCGTAGAAGTATTATTGGCGAAAGATTTTTTTGTCCACACTCGTGTACGTATTTTGTTTCGTTGTTTGGACTGGTTCCTAGAAAATAATACCGCCTTCTATGTATGGTTTGTTGTTGTTATTATTATTATTATCATCGAATATTACACGGCATGACGCAATAAAGAAATAAAAAACATCGATCAAGTTCAGGTTACATAACACTCGTCGTATATTTCAAGATCGTTACTGCCGTTGAAAAGTGATATAGAAGAAAAATTAGAAAGTAGAAAGAGAAGAACTCGTCGTCGCCAACGTGTTGATTCGTAACTTTTTTATACGCTCCAATAATGGGTCACGTGCGGCGGCTTTAATTAAATTGGATAGGATCTCAATTTATTATCCGACAGTAAAACGATCGAAGGATTTTATTTTTTAATCTCTGTATATTTCTATCCAGAGATTTGATAGATATACGCACGTCTATGATGAATAGTACGTATTATAGTGGTGCACTTGAAACGGTTTTTTTTTATTGTGTAAAACACGTGTTATTGTGTAATATAAAAATAAGTGCGATCGCGATAGTTCATTTCTCGACGTTTATTCGATAATATATTTGAAATATCCGCGTTAGCCGACATAGTTATGGTTTATTAATTACGTAATATTGAACGTATAGTTAGTTTGAAATCGACGAAAGTTGATGAACGCGGTGGAGGAAAATCAGGAGAAGTATTTTTTTTTTCAGGATGACGAGCCGCCCGAAATCACGTACTGCGTGGTCGACAATTCTGGCACCTTAACGTTGCAGACGATGACGCCTACCCTTCCTATGCCCGAAAAGTCCGAACTGGACCGACTGTTCGCCGAGTTGGTCGTAAGTGTCATGGTTTTTATGTTTTTTATGTTCTCGGCCGTGTTCGTTGTCTCGACGTGCATGAAAAATCATTTCTAGTGATAGGTACGATTGCGCAATACGCATTTTCCACTTACATAATACACAAAAATAAACATCATCGTAGTAATCGTCGCGACCATGCGTGCGATCGCATTCGACTCGCATTGTTGCGTCCAATGAAAAATTCTCAAGGGTATAATATACGACTTCTTGGGACTTTTGGGAGTAGTTTCTTTTTTTATGACCTACAAACTTATCTCACGTATACACCACGGAAATAATTGTAATAAATAATTATCTTTACGTTACATATTTCGGTTATATTTTCCAGTATCCTCGATATTAAAGTATTAGATGTTAGACCTCGAGCTTAGGATAATAAATAATACTGTTTATGATTATTAAAAATAATAATAGAACGTAAATTAAAATTTATCTTTTTGATTACTAACTTCGATCGAATATTAGGTAAAAGTTAAAACGAATACGAAATATACATACACGTTTCAATGAGTCGAAACATTTTTTGGACTTACAGGCTATTAATGAAAAATGTTATTTGTAAATCGATTTAAAAAATAAATCAAAATAGATCGTGAATCTGCCGATTACCTACTTGGACGAATTATCAATTTAAAATATTTAAACATCGATAATAATTCGTTATTTATAGTAGGCAAGTGCAATTAATTTGCGTTACTTGTTATTTACAATAGGAAGAGCTTGATTTAACTGCTCCGAACAAAACATCAATGCTGGAACTTCCCGAAGAAAAGAAATGGCAAATTTATTGCAGTAAAAAAAAGATATTAGAGGTAAATAAAAAACACCCTTGTATTTATTAAAAATTGTATTACGTACACGTATAGCGTTGATAATTGGCAAATCATTGATTGTAGGACCAAGAAAATACAACCGATTTATCACAATCGGCTGAATATTACGTTGAACGTATACGAACGTTAAATGGGGACGAGCAAGAGAACACTAAGTTATTTGATTCATTAAAAACTGCGCTTCGAACTCAACCACATAGCTTTGTTTTGAGATTCGTTCAAGCTGACGGACTAGTTACTCTATTAGGAGTTTTGTCTTCAATGGATTATGATACTCAGCAAGGAGCAATGCACACGTCAATTATCGGATGCATTAAAGCCCTTATGAATAATTCTGTAAGTCTATTATAAAAATATATTTACTAGAACGTAAATTATTCGTTTGGAATTTTTCATATAAAGTTACCTTTTAATATTTGTTTTACGATATTTTTGTCTATTTTAGTAATTGTATAATTTTGTAATTAAAAAAAAAAATACTCTATAAGAGAATAATATTCAAACATACAACTCAATAATTTCGATAAACTTAATCAACGGCATTAAGTAATATTGAAAATATAGCAAAAATATAGGAATAATAGAGAAAAAAATGAAAATTAATATAATAACGACTTAGACAAGAAAAATAATGAAAAGCAATAGTTATATTAAAAACACCTTTCGATGGGAAGAAATAATAGATTCGATAAAGAAGATTTAGGTGGATTAAAAAATGAACGGATCGGAAAGAAGGGGTGATTTAACAGAATTGTTAAAGGTTAGAAAGTGTTTTGTTGTTATTTGAATAAAAGGCGAGGGCGATAGAAAAGAAACGGATATTCTAGGGAGCATCGTGAAGGGAACAATAAGGAGAGTCATTTAAAGAATGATCGATGGAATTGGTCGGAAGGGCGATTATGACGGAAATGAAAAGGGAAGATCGAAACCATTATTGTTTTACGAGAAATAAAGAAATTACGAAACTAAGGCGAAGAAGAAATAAAAGGGGAATTAAAATTTTAAACGATTGTATAATTCGATAATCGCCCAATATGAGTAACTTGTTTTTTCATCAATGTATACATATCTAGTATGTCTTGTAAAACGCTATTATATCCAATGTTTAAGGAGTTTTATCTATGCAATTTTATTAACGTCGTATTACAAATCAATAGTAATACATTTTCAAAAACGTTTCGATAAAATTTTCAGGAATATCCACGTTTATTTTTGTAAATGGTTTTAAAAACGTTTTCCTTTTAATAAAGGAACCCGCCAAAGTTTTAAGGCTTTAAATAATAAATGGTCTCGCGTCGAAGCTATGTTTGGAAATATGTTTCGTTGTGGAATAACCTTATCGTATTTATAATAGTCGCGCACGGTAATACGTAAAGTAGATCTTCGTTTTTATTTTTTTGGGCGTTTCGAACAATCGTCGTTTTTATAAATAATTATTACGACGAATATTCGTAAATTAACGATTACGCGTTTTTATTGCAAATCATATATTGAAAGATTTTAATCGGGAACGTAACGCGAATGGAATTTTTCTCTCACATTAAAACCACCTCTACATTTTAAACGAATAGTGGGTTTTTGTTTTAGAAAATAAAAATAAAATATTCCAAAAAGTTTTATCCGCGCGTGTGTATATCTCTATAGTTACGAAAAGTTAATAAATAAACCGTTACGAAATGTATTTATGCCCTTGTAAAATAAACGATTTTACGTAGTTAGAATATATTTGTCAGTAAATCGTAGTGACGTACTACTACCTCGATACGATATATAACAATAATATCTACGCCACCACCGTGTTATCCGATCATTTTTATAATTGTAGACTGGAAGATCTCACGTGCTGGCGCATCCAACGGCAATTAGCACTATCGCTCGTAGTTTATTAACCGAAAATCCCCGTACCAAAGTTGCCGTCTTAGAAATCCTGGGTGCTTCCTGTTTAGTTCCAGGGGGCCATAAAAAAGTACTCGACGCCATGACGGATTATAAAGAGTTCGCTCACGAACGTGCTAGATTCCAAGGCATCATCAACGATTTGGACAGAAACACCGGTATATATCGGGACGATTTGACGGTTAAAACGGCTATTATGTCATTCGTAAACGCCGTATTGAGTTACGGGCCCGGTCAAGAAAGTTTGGAGTTCAGGTTGCATTTGAGGTACGAATTCCTACAGCTGGGCCTCAAGAACATTATTAACAAATTACGGGAACACGAGAACCAGACCTTAGACCGGCACATGGATTTTTTCGACATGGTTCGTAACGAAGACGAAAAGGAACTGGCGAGAAAATTTGAACAGGTATAACAAACACGACGATGACGACGGCGGCTCGTTTACTAATTTTATTACGCGTTTTATTCGTTCGATTAATAAATTCGTTCGACCGTGTTTGATTGATTATTTATAGGAACAAGTAGATACTCAAAGCGCTACTTCTATGTTCAATTTAATACGCCGGAAACTTAGCCATTCTCCAGCGTACCCTCATTTCCTATCACTTTTCCAACATATTTTGTTACTGCCCCGTAAGTACCTTCCGTCGAACGTTTATATAATTTTACCGTCATGTTGTTGTTATTATTACAGTCGAGTACGGGAGTCTTCCACAGCATTGGCTTTTATTTGACCGAATCGTACAACAGATAACTCTTCAAACGGACGTTGGTACCGATAATGATGTGACGCCTATCAACATCAACGTGAAAGAAATTGTTCGACTGTAAGTAAAAATTGGTCGGGGACGATAACGATTTGTGTAATATGTTCGAAACTGATTTCGTTTGATGTTGCTGTAAAGTTTGGCAAAAGAGGAAGAACTTGTTGCTGCAAAAAGTAAAGCTGAAGAGCTCGAAAAAGAAAACAGCTGTATTGCTGCTACACTGGCCAAGAAAGAACAAGAGCTAGACTTAAGAAACCAAGAGAAAGTAAGTATACATTTCTATGAAACAATTAATAAATACTGAACTTCGACGTATTGTAATTTTTTTAGGAAGATATGGAAGCGAGTATTTCGAGGGTGAAAGAACGTTTGGAAAAAGAAATATCCATTCATTTGGAAACTAAACAAAAAATCTCGGAACTCGAAGATACAACGAGCGAATTACAGCACCGAGTAACATATGAACAAACTGAAAGGAGAAAACTAGAAGCAATGCTTAGTAATGGAAGTTTACCGGATGATGCTAAAGTTAATTTCAGCGCATCTCCAATGCCCATTCCACCTCCACCACCTCCTCAACCTATGGTTAAAAGTCGAGGTCCTGTTCCTCCACCGGCGCCTCCGCCACTACAAATTCCTCAATTGAATCTTCCACTTCCACCCGGAGGTATTCCTCAGTTGGTCAGCAGACAAAGGTCTGTAGAAATACCTAAACCATCTGCTCCTCTTAAATCCTTCAACTGGGCAAAGTTGCCGGAAACCAAAGTCGCTGGCACTGTGTGGGCCGACATTGACGAGGGTAAAATGTATTCCTCAATCGATTTAGAAACTGTCGATAAACTATTTTGTGCGTACCAAAATCAAAAAACAAACGGCGCGATTATTGTAAGTAATTGCGAGGATATGCTCAAAAAATAATTTTTAATAAAGTTTAATTCTATATATATTTTTGTACACAGAATGAAGGGTCATCTGAAGATTTAAGACAAACCGGAAAAAATAAATCCAAAGTGTTGTCGGTTATTGATGGCCGTCGAGCGCAGAATTGCACAATATTATTGTCCAAATTAAAAATGTCCGATGAAGAAATAGCGAGAGTTATTTTGGATATGGACACTAAAGATGTTTTACCATTAGATATGGTTGAACAACTTTTAAAATTCACACCAGGCCCAGATGAAGCAGCTTTGTTGGAAGAACACAGTTACGATTTAGATAGTCTCGCTAGAGCCGACCGATTTTTATACGAAATTTCTAAGTACGTAAAAATAATTTTAATATAATAAACAATCGATGTACAAGCGCGTTGAATATATATATATATTTTTTTTTCCAACGTGATCTAGAATCGCACATTATGAACAACGTCTTCGAAGTTTAGTATACAAGAAAAAATTTGTTACCTGGACTGGTGAAGTTGAAGGTAGAACTAAGATTGTGATGGAGGCATCGCGAGAAGTTGCTCGTTCTAGACGTCTAAGAAAATTATTGGAGATTGTGTTGGCTCTTGGAAATTATATGAACAAAGGAGCGAGGGGTAATGCTTGGGGTTTCCGTTTATCGTCACTAAATAGACTCGCAGACACCAAGTCGAGTTCTGTACGGGGTACGACGTTATTGCATTTTATCGTTGACATGGCTGATAAGAAGGTAATAGTATAAATAATAATAATCACACCGTACACCCGCGAACGTTGTAATTTTAGTAATCATTATTGTTAATTCATCCGTCGTTGTTTGTTTGATTATAGTTTAAGGACATTTTGCTGTTAGATGAAGACATACCTCATGTAAGAGGGGCTTCAAAAGTAAGCTTGGCCGAACTCGAAAAAGACATGTCACAATTAAGGAACAACTTGAAAGAAGTAGAACGAGAAATAGAATTCCAAAGAGTTCAACCAGCAGTACCGGGTGACATGTTCCTGCCAGTGATGAAGGAATTTTTGACCACGGCTACTTGTAAATTTTCGGAATTGGAAGACTTATTCCAAGACATGAAAACTCGGGTTAGTATTGAATTTCAACTATTGTTTCGAAATGTATCGATTGAATATAAACAAAAAATAAACTCGTATTGTTCTTGTAGTTCGACAGAGCAGTCAGACTTTTCGGAGAAGATAATTCTACGATACAACCAGACGATTTCTTTGCTATTTTTGATTCTTTCTTGACAGCTCTTACCGAAGCTCGTCAAGATAACACCAGTGTTAAAAAGCGACGCGAAGAAGAGGAAAAAAGGGTACGACAAGAGGTTGAGGTGTGTGGTATTATTTATTGGACGATAATGACGTGTATACAATGAGCGAATGATTAATAGTAATACGCGTTGTTTTAACAGTTAAAGAAACTAACGCTTGATCGGAAAAACTGTAAGGATGGGGTATCGAGTGTTTTATCCAATGGATCCAGCGGACGTCGATCCACTAACCAAGTGTCCATAAATGGTACGTCTGGCAATAAGGCTGAATTTGACGATCTCATTTCAGCTTTAAGAACAGGAGACGTTTTTGGAGAAGACAGTATGGCGAAAATTAAACGCAGTCGAAAAGCTAGACATTCGCCTCCAGCCAGGGAGCATAGCAGAGACAGAGTGTTGAACGTTACGCGCCAAAAATAATTGATAAAACTAATTAATATTTTTTTTTCTTTTATCTATTGTTAACACAATTAATATAATTAAAGATTACTAATTCTTTTTGGTTTTATTCTACTTTCTGTGATATACATTTTGTGCGTATGGCTACAAGTTAATTTTAATTGACCTAACTATCCTAATTTCTCGTACGATGGTTACTTTTTAAGTTTGAAAATTAAGTTTTCTCACGTGTAAATTGTAAATACGTTTGTAATCCCATATTAGAACAAACAATTGTACAACATTTTTATGGTTAGTTTATTGGTTTTTATGTAGCAAATTATAATTACACTAGTTTTTTAAATTATTACGATGGACAAATTATTTGTTATGGTTTGTCAAGAAAGCACAACTTGATGGTTTTCTATTTCGAAAATGTTTTTTATTATTACATTTATATCCAATTATTAATAAATGCCGAAATATCGTTATCGTTTTAATATACCCAACAGTTTATACCGCATTGTGTATTGTGTAAATAATTTTTCATTTTTTTAAAAACTATAATATGTAGAAAATAATCTAACGAATCGAAGCTAGATGCGTTGTTAAGAGTATTTCTAATCAATTTAATAGTTTATTTTAATTGGTTTTAACGTTTTTTTTTTTACAATTATTATTTATCCGAATATATATTCATTGTGTGAAGTGTTGTGATACATTAAAAGAAATTTATAGAGAAAATGACAATTTTCACTTTTTACAATACCTTAATATTATATTATTTTTATCGTTATAGTATACCTAATTACATATATTGATTGTAATATATTATTATTATCTTGTCTCGTTTTGTGTCGATGAAATGTATCCTAACAAATAATAAAAATACGAAATTATTTCGACCTAAGTGATGGACGGTATGTAATTAATTCACGATAGAGATTTCCAAGTACTGTACTGTGAACGTATTTAGTCTCTGTCGATAAAAACTTTGTAATAAAATCCGTTTTTGTAATTGTTTTTGGATTATTCAGTTGCTTGGTACAATTGACGAATTATTTTGGTGGAATATTATGAGTAGTATCCAATTTCCTCGATGAAATATTTTCGTATTTGCGTAATACTATAATATTTTTGCATTCAAACAATTCGAAATTAAAAAGATTAAGTTTTCAACAATAGTGATTGATTAAACGACGAAGAAAGAATTTAGCGCAACATTTTTTATCTAGAATTCTGTGGTAGATTCTAGATCAGAGACCAAGCTATTAATGATAAAACATAAACAACAAATATTCTACATTTTCTGTTTAGGAAAAACGCCAATTGGAGTTTTAAGATGAATTACTTTGAACCGAGTATTTTCCGTCAATTCGTGATTTATTTCATTTTTTTCGATATTGCATTGGAAAATAAATCTAAAAACGGTTTTTGTTGCGTAAAAGTATTGTTTACTTTCATCGATGAAAATGACGAATATATACGATTACTTTACGTTCACAACTGATGGTAAATTATAGAAAACGGATAAAAAGAGGCGCAACTTTTGTGTAGAGTTTTCTCGCTCTACTTGTAAGTACAGCTAGTGCGAAAAGATCCGTGTTTGGAAAGAGACTATAGGTGAATCTTAACAGAACATCGCCTTAACGATTGTGCAATATTGTATATTGAACGAAACATATCAGGCAAAATAAGTTTAAAATTACTATAGAAAATAATATTATTTCGATATTAAGTTTTGTTTAGTTTATTATTAGTCTTTAAACGATAAAAATATCTTATTTTTATTAATCGCTCGATATATTGTAATCAAATAAATTCATAAAAATATGTTTTCAATCGCTTATCTTTTGTTCCTTTTAAAAGTGAAGTTATAATAAGTAATAATTTCAAAAGTTGTACTACGTCACGTTAATTTTGAATAAAATCATTTTTTTTTTATTTATAAATTAATATCTAATTTTCCAATCCAACTGGTCCCAAAAATTACAATTCTGACCAGGTGTTTTTCCTTATATCTACCACTGCTATGGTTAGGTATACAGTACCCCTTCGTTAACACGTACTCGGTATACCAGGAATTATCGAATAACGCAAACAGGTTTTCTGGTCTCGAAGGAAGCCCACATTACTTTAAGATTGGGGTTTTTTTTGTTATTATTTTCCCGGTTTACACGAAACTCGAACAGATATTAAGAACTATATTGTCGTTTCGTCGATTAACACGAACAAAAAACTGTCATTTTCTATTTTCGACACGGCAAGGCGGATTTGCGTTTCAAATGGCATTGGGCTGATGGCTGATTATAGAGATTTAAAAACGATACATTTCTTGTGATGTTTTGAACGGTGAGGCGAATAAAGTTGCACGCGGATATGTAAATGAATGGCTCTAAGATTTCGTTCAAATGAGATATTCATACGACGAAAAGGACATCTTCGATACCGACGAAACCGAGGTTTTTTTTTATTAATTCGTTGCCCGACCGTTCATTGGATTTTATATGAGTAGAGTCCCATGGGGGGGAGGGTGTAAAGAGTAAAGAGAGATTGACTGTTGTCTTATGCTGCAACGCTAGAGCTTAGAAAAACTCAAGGTTTTGTGCGGTAGGCAATTATCAAATCACTAGATGCTTTAAAAACGTGAATAGGCTAAATTTTCCATTCGAATACATTCGTCAAAATAATAACTTCCGTGCATAATAAAAATTAATGCGTATATGTAATTGTAAGTGTATTTTAACGAGCGTTGTTTTAATAACCGCCTTTGATTACGCGAATTCGTTCAAAGCAAACGTTAAGCATGGCGGTTCGCGCACATTTTTTAAACACGAACAGGGATCATTTTGCGGTGCCGTCGAGTTCGTGTTGACGTGAGAGTATTGTACATATCAATAAGCGTAACGTGTGTTTTAGTAATTTTTAAACGCGAGTTGCCGATCGTTGTTTTATATATAAACGTTAAATTCACGGTCGGCGGATTATTAAATGTCGTTCGCAGACGTGAAATTAATAATAGCGACTGTTGGTGTTGTGGAAACCGACAGCAAATATGTTCTTACGTTCTAGGGGTCGGTATAGGTATCATTTTGTACTGCGCTGTATAACAAGTAAACTGTTATTTAGGCGATTCGAACTTGTTCGGAATTATATGGTCGTAAGCGTAAGATTTTATAAGAACTTGACGTGGTGAAAAAAGTCTTTTCATGTTCGACAAATATGTATCGATAACGAATCTCCACTCACCGTTGTATCCTAGTGATTTCATACAGAGGTTTGAAAACGTAGTTAAGTAAAAATAACCGTTTTATATAGAACACTCGTATACAAATATCGCGTGTTACGCGTTACCGAATTTTAAAGTAGCGGTTAAAGGAAACAATTACAAATAATGGCTTTATAAGCGCGCGCGGAGTGTATAACGTAGACCGCTGCATAGTTTGTAATTTTAGAAAGGGTCCCGGAAATATTTGTCCTATTGTCGGGAGAAGCGCATTTCTTTGAATTGACACAATATCGACAAATTTCAAACGTTGTTATTATGGATTTATCGTTAAAAATTTCCGTTAGAATTTAAAATGGCCGAAGCGGCCAACGAGCGCTCGAATAAGTATGATTTAAATGTGTAACGACGACTCTCGTGACAAGTCGTTCGCGTGAGTACGCTTTTCCGAAATTAACCGTTTCGCTACTAAACGACGACGCAAAGCTGTTTAGATTCACTCGTGTTCATTTTTGTTGAATACAAATAAACTTCAGAGGTCAATATTAATTAAGTGTTATTGTTAAGTTCAAAACTCTCGTGCTATAAAAGAAGCGACTTGAACTTCGGTTTTAAAATATGTTAAGCGTCTACGGTTGTATAGCGTTTGGAATTATTAAGGGGATTGAAGGATACCAGCCGTTTGTTTTACCGAAACGTACCGATTTTTTGTCAATCTTACCAAACGAACATAGGAATCTGATAACATTGACGAAAACAGATTTCAATATCCTGTGGACATTTCGCTAGAATTGATTTTTGCACGAAAAATTCGAGACGTCCAAATTTGAACGGCGTCGATTAAAAATATTTTAAAATGTCGGACGATTGATCTCGCGTAAACTTTATGCGGACATCGGTTATCAGCATTGTTATCACGTCAGTAGATTGATCGCTGTGGTACATTTAACAAACGTAACAAAAAGAAATAATTGTTTTAAACACACGTGACGCGCGTCGGTGACGTATACACGGGCGTATCGCGTGTCGGTGCTTTCTCTTATCTTCCAGTTACACGGCCTGAGTAGAACGCGAGTGGTATTTTTCACGCGCACACTAATAATCATTTCATTCTCGTAGTGCACGTCCGCAAGTACATAAAATCATATAGAGAATATGGCCCCAAATTGAACTCTCTAGAAACGGTTAGTGTCCCGACCCTCTTGAATACAATAATTTATTACGCCGACAATTTTACCGGTTTTTCGCTACTTTTTGGTACTCATCCCGTAGAAAACTATCGGAGAAATCGAAAACCGATGGAATAAAATACCAACTAGATACAATACGTTTCGGATAAATAACACACGTATAAATAATATCCGGGTACTTAATATGCCGTATTATTTGTGAAACGAACTAATAACGTAAAATGTTTTTAAAAATAAAATACTAATATTATCATTGTGTATAAAATTTCATATTTTTCTCTTTAATTTGACAAGGAAGGACTTTGTCATATCTCAAGTCACACTCCTTTGATTACCGACTCCAAAACGCCACTGATAACAGTATTAATAATAATGTATAAACGTGTTATATTTTTAAAAATCCTAATAGAATGAAACTATTATTATTATTATTATTATCATTATTAATATTATTATTATTAATATTAATATTAATATTATTATTATTATTATTATTATTATTATTATTATTATTATTATTATACGCAATACTTAATGTATAATTGATATTTACATGATTACAGTGAAATAATAAACAAAAGCCCCGATTCTATGGATTTTTGTAACAATCGTTGCATTTTATAAATATAATATTAAATAACGAATTATTATCATTCGCGAACTTTTCATATATCAATCAGAAGTAGATTATTATGTTATTCGTCGAATATATGTATTTGAAGGATAACAAAATATCTCCGTATATATATAAACAAATCGAGCGAAATATGTTCCATATACGTTCGATTACGTATTGTGATATATTTATAAATAACGTACCCGAGTAGAAACAAAATGCTTTTTATTTTTATATATTAACATTTTATCGAACAATTAATTTCGACGATTCAAAAAAAAAATATACAAATAATTTATAAACAACGAGAAAATGGATAAAGGTTAATTCCGACAAATGATTTAAACTCGTCAGAATTTTCATTAAATATTTCGTTGTTTTTGTTTTGTAATAAATCGGAACAATTGTTTAAAAAAATATGAAAAAACTCAACGTCGTTTTTTAACAAAGTTTCATTAAAATATCAATAATCACGATAACCAAGAAAAATTAATAGCACGTTCAAATCGTCGTTCACTTTTAGTCGTCGACCTTTGTCTAGTTCTTAGGAAGTCTAAATGGTTAAAAAAAATATGTCGATCTCCTTAGTGTATTATTAATTTTAATGGTTAACTTAGTGTATATTTTCCGCTTCAAATTTTTAAGTCAACCTATCTGCGAAAAAGACTCTCTAGATATTAAACCAACAACCAAAACGATTATATATATATATATATATGCCAACGACCGTGCACGATAATGATGAAATGGAAAAAGCCTACGATAAAATGGTCGAACTTCCGATTACGTAAAATCGGAAGAAAACTCGTCTTATTATTATTATTTTAGAAGGTTGAAACGGAGAGAGAGAAGAATGGAGGTTACATAGTACAATGGAACGAAAGAAACGAACGAGTTGAACAATCCTATACGAAACGTATCTAGTGCTAGCAAACGTTTTATTCGGAAACCATACGCCGAAAACGTATACGTAAAAAGCTCTAGGAAGATTTAGGCGAGATAATTATGACATTAGGACGAACCTTGGATTCAATCGTAGAGGGTTACAAACGGAGGGGTACGAAGTAGGTATAACGGAAAAACGACGAATTTTACGAAAATGTTTTCAATCTGAACGTGATAAAATGATGGAATACGAATTAAGACGTGACATTTTCTCGAAGGAAATAATTGAAAGAGATGTCGAACGATACTTTGGAAGAGGAAGACTAAGAGCGAATTACATGACTCGAACCATGAAAGATATGAACAATATATATCGTATTGAGGATTTGAGGGAATTACGCTACAACAGAGGCACGGAGTTCCGCGACCAATTAATACAAATATTAATAACGGAGAATAACAATCTATTTTAGAAACTTAACATAACTCGTCCGTTACTGATAATAAAAAAAAGTTTATATATATATATATATATCACGGCATTTTGGTTATTTTTGTCTATATACGTTTTTAATTTTCAACTAATAGTGTACATTTTTGTATAAAAATGGAATTATACAAATCAAATGTACAGGAATTCTTACTAACCATTGGAATAAAACGTTTTAACGATTAACTATCGAAGTGTTCATTTTTATATTTTTTGCTTATTCACTTATTCAATCTTAGTAATTTAATTTTTTCGCAAATACAGCCCATTTATACATATATATCAACTATGATTATGTTAAAAAAAATAAAAATAATAAAATATAAAATACGAATAACGATAGTAAATATTAATAAACGAATTAAATTTAAGTTACTTGGCAATCTCCGATTTTTAAGAATAATGTTTAAAATAGTTAAAGCCTAAGTTGAAAATATAATTTAGCTAACAAAACTAAGTTAATCCGAAAGTTAAAAATTTTTATATCTTTGATTGGCGATTTCTTTATAAAAACGTATACACATGGATACATGGTCGGATATAAAAAAAATTGCTAATATTATGGCGCGTGAATATTAGCAAAATGTACCTCGAAGATAAAAAGAAATGAACGCGCAGAGATCGGTATTGTTGAACTCCACTCACGTTGCGTACGTTCCATTCGAGCCACGATTGAATTTCGTGTAAACTCTCGTATTTTAACGCCGGTACATAATCGCCGGTATAACGCGATACCAAAACAAAAACGAGAATTTGTACTCATAAATTCGAATACGGATTGACATTTCGTTGATAAGTCTCGCTAGACTTTCATATGTACCGGCACCGAAAATACGAAACGTTTACCTACGGACGCGAGCGAGAGCCGTCTCCGTCGTTTGGCGGACCTACAACGATGGTTTCTTCGTTTACCGAAAACGTACGTCCGCCCTATGCCGAAATACTTCGTTGTTCGCCGGTCTACTCCTGCAGAAGCTATTCGTCGAAGCTACCGTCTTTGAAAACATTCCGTCCCAAAAACGTCCAGGGGCGGTCGTCTTCCGATCCGTGGCCGTCTGCGTGACCATGTCGTTGTTATCAGTCGGATGTGTTGACGCTGAAATCGGCGAGTTGCCGAGTGTTCGACGTCTTACGGAATCCGTTCACCGACGGTCGCGTCCGGCCCGGCCAGCCGTGGCAGACGTCCCGTCACTGGTCCGCTTAACATGCGTGATGCCATCGTCATTAGCGTTCGATTTTCCCTGGTACGCTAACCGACTGGCTTCTTTAAACACAACGATCCGCTGAACACGAAAATTATGGGTTTCAACTAACGAACCTATGAATAATACGTAATCTCGACTTCAACCGACGCCGTCCAATTCCTTATCGTCGTGCCTTAATTTCGCAAAATGTCCGTGGTTTTGTTCCTATGATTGCATACAGCGAGCTACGTGCACCGCTTGTGCTGAAAAGCGAAATTAACAACGACATTATCGCGCTAACGAACAAACTATTTGCACGGTAGTTATCGTATTTATTCGAAAGGCACCTCGTCGCCGAATTTTCGTTGATATTTTAGTTATCGTCAACAACGGGTGGAGTGGGCGGGGAAACATATTTTAGAATAATTATAGAAACGAAAAAACTGCGTAATTACTTTCAAAGCCGTCCATTCGTTTTTCTAACGTTTCAAATTTTCTTATAAGACCCGTGTTTGTATCGTTTTGGCATATTGGCCTAATCGTGTATTGGGTTAATTCCTTCCGTTAGCGGCTGCATACTATAGGCAGCATTTTTCCGTTCGCGTTAGGAATGTAAAATTAAAGAAAGGATAAATTACGCCGTCGATGTCTACACACACACACACACACACACACACACACACACACACATCCGTTGAATTTCGACAATTACAATTCGAATTTTGATAATCGCGTATTCAACGGTACGTACGTGACGTACGTACGCTTGTAAAACTGAAATGACGAAGCGAGGTAGGAACGCAAAATTGTCTCGACGCGTTTGAATATCTTGGGTATTGGTTGAAAAATTATCGTTTTTGAACTACGTAGTACGGTCGCGGTTGGAACGGTGACGCGAAATTTCGTCAAGAGCCTAATGATAAGCACGAGGCGATTGATAGTATCTAATCACGAGCCTGCTGACCTATTCGCCGGTATATATGGTATACATCGGGAAGTGTGAATGATTCTTGTTACGGTTGTTTTCGGAAAGCTTTACGAGCGTATTCGTGTTTTTACCTCCCTCGTCCGTTGTTCGTCACTATTTTGCGTCAATTTTCGTCAATTTTTAACCGACGTCGGCATTGGCGCGTTCTCACACGATTTTTATAAATGCTTATAGTTAATAGGCTAAGATTGATTTTCAAAATCTGACGAATATTGTTTCGAACAATAAGCGCTTTTTTTTGTTTAACAAAAAGTCGAAGCGGTACATCAAATATTATATTATCTGAAACGGAATAATAATAAATCGCAACTGTAGTCGGAAAACAAAATTGCGTGAATGTTTAAGGCGTAAAAGTGGATTACCGATGAAATTGGTTTAGAACCTTGACACGCGATCGTAGACTCGTGATAAAAAAAAATCGAGTAGAGCCATTCGTATTCGTTTCTCGTTCATTACGCTTATTGCCGCGGAATGGACTCGTCTGAAGTGAATACATAAAAAACGATAAAAGGTGCGAACAATATCGTTTTATTTGTATACAGCGTCGTATTTGTATCGAAAATACGCAAAATTCGTTTATTTTTAGTTAGGTTTCAACGAAAAATGTTGTCCGAATAATGACCGTCACGGACGAACACATGGAAATCGTCCGCAGAAAAAAGTTGGCAATCATACTCTTTAACATGTCCGTCTCAACAATTCTGGCGATTTCTTCGGATATTGCCTCCATGAGTTGTACACAGGTTTGACGTTGACGTTCAGGTGCTTCGTACAGGAAAACGAGGTGATCACGAGACATCAGCTCGTACGGATATCGAACGTCCAGACAATGCGCTACTATACAAATTGCCCCGAAATTGTGGCTCCGGCCTGTTGAAATTATCATAAAGTTCTACGATTCGAATTCCGCAACGTATTCCTCACATTTAACGTTGAAATGTAACGGTAAATCTTCGGACTTTTCACGCGAAACTGAGTTTACGTAGATTTTTAAAAAAAGTTAATAATTTTAAAGTAATTAGTGGTCCGATTAATTACGTCTTTAATTTGTATATTTTAATTTTTACTTTAAAACGGATATTGTCCAGAAACGGCGTGGTAGTGAAATTTAATACCGCGGCCAGAGAGAACACTTAAGAAAATTAATTTTTGAATTTCCGAATAACTATAAAATAACGGCAGAAAATTTCTGTTCGAAAATAAAATCCGAATACGTTAACAAATGTAAAATCGAAATATTACACACCGCGCGCGTTATGTACATAATATTATTTATATATAAATATATATTATACGGTCGAAAATTCGAAATTTCAATGAAAAATGCGTACGTCGTCTCGAGTATAAAACGTCTTTTTTTAATAGGTATTTTGGTATTTGATACGCGAAAAAAATCGCGACCAAAATGCGACACGTTTACGTCGGGCGTATCGCACGCCAAATGTGGCGATAGTCAAAATATTGTCGCAGATAAAATCTAAAATCCGATTAAAAAAAAAAGCTTAAATATTATCGACGCCACAAATGATAAATGATAAATTTGAAAATTCTAAATTTATAGGTATGCCGCAGAATGCGTAAATTGATATTGATTTGACACGATTTTGCGAAATCTTTCAGGATATATGTATATATGTATATTCAGACGATACCATTTACACAACGAGCGAGTTTGATAACATTATTTTAGGTATAATATTAATAATATAATATTAATTATTGACGTACGTATATAATCTCGTCAGCTTAAATTTCTAGGTAAGTAACCTTACTCGTGCGAGGCTTATATATTCGGATACCCGCCCCGCAAAAAATATTTATCCGGCGAAATGACGTAATGTTCTTCTTTTAAGTAGGAAGAATCGTATACGTACGCGCATAGAAAAAATTCAGATTAATCATTTTCCGCTATCTCTCGAATTAACGAGACACGAGGCACCACCACTTATCGGCGTATATGACGCTGATGTTGGTATCGAATAAACAGTTCTAGGTGGTTCGCAGCACACGCCGCAGGTTTTCGGAACGAGTTGCTGTAAAATTGTCTCTCCTTCTTCCCCGTCGTTCGTCCGAACGACGGCAAACACCGCGAAAACGTAATCTCGCTCCAATAAACGTTTAAGAAAATAACGGTTCCGCCAAATTGTATTCGAACAATTTCTATTATTCATAAAGCGCCGCGCTTTATTTTAAACGAAACACCACCGCGTATGAGTTTTCGGCGCGTCGTCGATTTCGTTTTCGTAATAACGCGTGAATCCAATAGATGGATTCCTGTACGAATTTACGATAGTTACCGATGTCGCCGAATTTCGTTTGTCGACGTTCACAATGAACAAATTGTTTTCGTCCGTTAAACGACCGATAAACGCTAAACAAATAAATAACGCGCTCCTGATAACTACACGCGCTACTCTCCAAACGTAATTCAAATTCGAATCGGTAAACGATTTGACGGCATGTTAATCGATAATTTCCGAATTCTCGTCAATATTTTCGATAATTACATACATGATACACGACTTCGGGAGTTTCAGATCCGACAAACAATCATCGCACGACTTTGTGCATGTCACGTACGGAACGACTGACGAACGTGCACATCGCGTAACTGTACTCCCGTTTTGTGAAGCCGGTCGGTCGTCTGCGGCAAACGACGTCGTGAAAAGTTTGTCGGACGGCTATTAAATAATAAATAATCGGCGCCGTGTAGAGTTCTTCGTATTGAAATTCCGCGGATTCAAATTGCCGCCACGACGGTTATAAAATATATTCCGCCCGTGCGTTACGCCGTTCCCAACAAGGTACCATTGGGGGGGGAGGGGAGACGAATTATTGTTCGGCGGTCATCTCTAAACGAGTAATCCGTGTGTAAAACGATAACCTAACAGGATACGACGTCGATATTTTCGCGATATTTCGAAAACTCATACGAAGATATCGTACGACGACGAATCGGCGGGACGTTGGAATAATAAAAAGTATAAAACGCTTCGGCGATAACATTCCGTGTTTAAAAATCTGTGTCGGGCGCGCGCGCGTACGCATTTGTGTACGACCAACACGGTCAGTGAACGACCACAACGGACGGGACGGACGGCCTTTTGTGCGTCGCCCACGTCTTGTGTACGGTTCGCCGTCAGCGGGTTTAAGACATTAACAACGGATAATATTGATACACACGTATTATTATATACGACGAAATTGTGTCGGCACGCTCGCACCTGTGTAAACGGCGGTCCCGCGTCATCGAAAAACACGGCACATGTTATAAAATTATGGAAAACTCGAATAAAAAACGATTTTGGACGAAACAAATGGCAATGAATTTATAATTGTTGTTAGCGGAAAAATGAAACGCGTATACCAATATGTTGCGTATAAATATACCAACGCGCCGTAGAAATTGAATTTCTATTGTATTTATACGAAAACGTTGTCGTCGCGTTTTCGTAGGCGTACCAACTGCAAATACATCGCGTACTTACCGTGTTTATAGGCTCCCGGTCAGTGTCAATACCACTCTGAACGTTTTCAATGGGTGCAAATTCCAATCGATTTCCGGTTTTAAATATTTACGTGAAACGTCTCATTGCGGTGGAAAATTCGTATTTCAGATTTCACCGTATCGAATGGATAGAAAACATCTATTGGTTTTGGTTTTGTTTATACAAGTCGTTTTTTGTCGAAAACTTTTTCTCGATAGTTTAAAAAAAAAAAACGTCGCGGAATGACCAATGAAAAAACGAAAATACGATTTTAAATATTCCGACGGTAATAACGAGTTGTTCGAAATATATTTTGTTTGGAATATGTCTAGATAATTAAAGTTTGTATACCTGCACGTATATTAAAATGCATTTATAAAATTCCTAAATGGTTTTATTCGCGAATTATTTACAATAATTGTACAACACTGAATTCATACGAATTTCGTGACTATATTATTCGTTCTTATTGTTTGTAGACATCGTTAAATTCGATTTAATAACATTACAAATTATCTTAACGAGATACGAGATATTTTATCGTATTATTCTGACTGTGATATACTTAATAGTAATGGAATAAGGATAAATATTTAATCGCTATCTGGAGTATATAGGTGACCTACTCAATATATTTCATAATATTTTGTGCTTTAATAATTCGTTTTATTACATATGTAAATATAATGAATACTACGTACTTTGATTACAGTTTGTAGTTTATTCGGTGGTGTTGAAAAGAACAGTTCGAAACGTAATTATACAGTTGATAATTCGTTTGTGTAATTTCGAGAAAAATTTTAATTATTCTATATAAATGCCCTAAAATATTGTTAGAGACGACATTCGCGTTAAGTCAACGGCTCTATTAAATATTATGAAAAAATAATTGGTATCAGATACGTATACTAATGAAAATCTAAAGTCACAACGCATATTGTACCATAGTACAATCTTGCCTTTAATAAGTGGAGTATTTTACTTGTTTTGTTAAATTTCGTTATATCACGGCCAATAGTCGTGTCTTTTAACGTATTGTCACCGAAAAGTTTGTAACATAGCATGGATGCACTTACAATATTGAACTGTACTTACGCAAAATGAACGATAAATTCGGTATCACTTATAAACGTTTTCTGAATTCGAGAATCCCCGTGACTTTCAAATGTGTAATGAAATTGTTTTAGGTATTAAATCGCGAATCGAGATAAGCCAAAACGCATAGAAAAGTATTATTTTGTGTATTCTGTTCGTTTATTGACAGTAATTCGTATACGTGAAAAGTTAATACTTTAACGACTCGTGTACGTATATTTTATTGGATACAGATTTCATATTATAATAATACGGAATAGTATGTAAGAATATGTGAATAATATTACAGGTTAGTATAGACGCATAATAATTTACAATCATTTTCATAAGTACTTGTTTTCACCAAAAAATTATATTTCAATGATTATGAATGATAAAACATTAGTATTCGTAATTTGTATGTCAGTAGTTTAGCTCCAATATAATAAATCTAAAATGTAGTATAGAGTTAAACGTAAAAAGTTCTATTCGGAATATATTTATAATACATTTTTTTTTATTTATTCGTCGTAGAATATCCTCCTCTATACGGTCATAAAAATTAATACAAAAGTACTCATGAGACCAAAAAAAAAAAAACAGAAAATAAAATAAAAAGTTACAATAATAATTGTTAAGTATATTAATTACTATAAGAGAATGGGACGTATACGGGCGTGGGTGAATTGTTGTAACAAGCATAATTAGGATAATATTCGTTGATTATAAAACGTAATTTTTCGAGCTAAGAAAAGTTGATTTGTACACGTAAATGTAAAAAAAAAAAACAAAAAAAATTACGAATTATTGCACGTACGTAT
>JAIPRN010003012.1:0-24762 GCA_025469175.1 Geopemphigus sp. TES_GeoC_2020 | reverse complement strand
TGGGTGGGTGGGGGGAGGGGCGGCAGGAGAAAAATGAATACGAAACGCGCGCGTGGAAACGGAAAGGACACGTAGGCAGCCCGAGTCCGTACGCGCCGACCCGAATGGATTGTAATAATCGTCGTTGAAGTCGCGTTTTCGTCCCCGTCATTTACGACGAATGGCCGTCTTAAACGTCTTGTCGGCCCGTTGCGCGAAATCACTACGAGCGCCTGTAATCCGTTCGAGCGGTTTCGTAACGGGGTGGTGTTTGAACGGAAAACGTCTGGCCGCGACGTCTTATTTCGAACGATCGGACGCGAAACGACGGTAAAACCTAAAAGTACACACTTACGGGCATTTTTCCGGAACGCGCGCGGCCGTCGCAAAGCCGGCGCTGGTCGGACATTTTTCCCTAGTCGATCCGTTCGGCGGGAATTGTCGCCGTCACGAAACGTGTTTTCGCCCTGTTTCGTTTTTCGGTGCTTACGCGGCGACGTGGACTAACGGCGGCGCGCGTATCGCGACAAATATCGACCGGTCGCGGGGGACGATCCCGATCGGAATGTACGGCGAGAACTAAAACGAATCGTGGACCGGCCGACTAGCGTATATATATATATATAATACGTAAACGTTCGGCGGCGATGACTTTGTTGTTAATCGTTATTACGTTATACACGCACACGCGAACGACAGTGTAACGGCGAACGTGCGCGCTCGCGATATTTCCACGACCGACTGGCGAGTGGCGGCCGCGACGGTTGCGGTCGCCGCTGTTGCTGCTGCTGCTGCTGCTGCTGCTGTACGCGATTCCGTGATATACACTACGCGCTCCTATACGGCGAACGAAATCGAAATTTCGACGTACGTCGAAAAATTAAAACGCTATTCCCGTTCGTAGAAAATACGTCGAAAATGTAAAAAAAAAAATTACCGAAAGTGAAAGAATTAAAAAACGTGGACGGACGATTGAATCGCGGGGACGACGCGCGTATGGTACGCGCCGTCGGGTCGGATGAGTGGGAGTATTCCGTTACGACCGAACGGCGAAACGACGTACGCGTGTCGTTCGACATGTCACACGAACGGCGGAAGGTGAAAACCGTATTTCGGGCCCGATGTCCGTCTCCGGTTCTGCCGGAACGCGACGTTTACGTGCGCGTGGTATTACGTCGCGGTTAGGCGGACGAGTATTTCGTAGTTGAAAACGAATCGAAGAGCGAGAACGTCCGCGAAATACTAACGAACGATCGAGAAGGCGAAAAAATGTTTTCCGATACGAAACGCCCGCCGTGTGCGTCGTGCCAGTGCCGTACACGGCTGTCGAAATACGGTCCTGTATGGCTGTAAACGAAACGATAATCGCGCGGGAACGTCGTGAAACATTTTCGGACATTTTCTCGCCGAATCGAAGATACGCCTGCGGGAACTTCGCGACGGATATTTGTCCCGATCTAGGCACTTTTTTACCGTACGCCAAAACATCGTCTCTACCGTCATTACCGTCCGACGTTGTATGGGATATATTTATTATTAACAACACGCGTGTCCGACCACGAACTCGATATTATAATGGAACAAGCCGTAGTTGGGGTGAATATACGTACGTCCGTGGCGCGAAATAGGTACTCGGTAAATTACACGGCCGCGAAATTATACGCCGCTAGAGTATCACGTACGGGCGAACGAATAATTGTCTAGTTTCGTAGCGTCCGAAACTCGCCGTAACAACTCCGGTTATTCCATTTTCGCGCAAATCGTTCGCCTAGATAAACGTTACGATAACACGTTTTCGGCCACGTTTACGGTTTTCACTAACCAACCTAACTAACGACGACGAACAATGACGAACGATCGAACCAGCGGCGTACTTAGACCAGAATTCCGGGGGGGGTTAAATTATTAAATAAATCGGACGGCCCTAACGAAACGAGACGCGTTATGAACTTTAATAGATTGTTCGTTTTTAACGAACACGTTATTATAACGTATGTTAAAGTTTAAACATATTTTAGTTTTTCTTTATTATTGACCGAAAATATACACGTCTCGTAAGAAATTAATTTTTCCTAAAAATTTTCCGGGCGGGGGGGAGGGTTTGTTCCAAACGCCGCTGAATCGGACGTTTGATTTCGATGTCACGTAATCGTTTATTCGGCGCGTTATATCTCTACGCGACGACGTACGCTCGGAAACGTTCGTATTTGTTTCGATATGTACGCGAACCGGACAATTTAACTAAACGAAAATAGTCATTTTTGCGTACGAACGCAACAATCGATCGAAACAAAAACGTTCGCTCTATTTCGAAAATCGTATCGAACTATTTCGCAACGCGGTGAAAATGAAATTATCGAATGACTAGAAACCGACGCTCGAGTATATTTCAAGGACAAAATAATCGTTTTTTTTTTTTTATTTTCGTAACGCGCGTATTTATTTAAAAAAAAACCCCCCCCGCGAATAGTTTATCGCCGATTGATCTGGACGAAATTCAATTCGTTTTGAAACGAAACTAAACGTCGATGACGAGCGTCGTAATGAAAAACGACGGGTGAATAACGATTCGTATATTCGTCCGTAATAAGCGAAAGACATATACCGAAATAACTAAACGGAACTAAAACTAAATCGAAATACGCGTTGGGCGTTTAATATGCGAAAATCGTACCTGGGGTTACTGGCGGAGGAATTTTCCAAGTCGTCCTCAAGTCCGTCCGGATCGAGGCGTTACGAGCGTGACTATCAACGGACACTGACGGTGGCGTACTCGCGGCAATCGTTGCGCCCGACGACGGGTCCGTTACCAATATGATTTGACTCCAGCGCGCGTATGCGGACAAACCTGACCTTTGGCAACGCGAATGACGAAACCGCCCGCCGACGCACGAGGTTAACGACGGCCGTCGTCGTATACGATCGTGAAATGTCGCCGCGAACGACGTCGTTATCGTGCGCGCCCGAAGCACATTTTTACGCGAATACGGACGACAAATAAACGGGCGGTTGGTTGGGTAGGGAAGTGTGTGTGTGTGTGTGTGTGTGTGGTGGGGGGGAAACCACCGTTTCGAAAATGAAATATCGTTCGGACGCTTTCGGTAGGAACGACGATGTTCAACAAGTCCGAATTAGTTACGTTATCGATCGACGAAACGAAAACACGGAATATATACTGGACGTCGTGGTGTCTTGTAAACGGTACACGAAACTACACGACGGAACGCGGATAAACATTATCGTCGTCGGCTCTATAATTTCAATTTCCGTTAGAGAACGGAGACCGAATATAAATTTAACGCGCGCGCGTTTTACTGAAATAACCGCGTGCGGCGGTTAATGATCGACCCGATTGAAAACGCGTGTCGAATTCGATCGTGAACGCGATCGAGTTTTCGGGAATTACGTTATATACAAATGATCGATCGAGTAAAACGGCTTTATAAACGCTATTATTATTGCTTTTTTGTGTACTCGCCGTTAAAACGAATACGCGAAAATATTCCTCAAAACGACTGTTCGTCGATATTCGCGAAACGAAGTAATAAATCGAAATTAGTCGGTTCCGTCGTCGTTATTTATACGAATAAAAAAAAAAAACCCACGGTACCCTGTAACGAGCCCGGGAAACGAACCGACGGCAATAACGATAATAATTAAATCGCGTGGTTACCTTTTGACGCGAAGCCTCTTGCCAACTTGGCCCCGCGCAGTCTTCACGCAAAATGGCCGCACAGAATAGACGAAAAAATTATCGACCGCGACGGCGACACGAACGACGACGGCCGGGACGAAACCGAGGAAAAACAGAAGGGTATTGTCTCACTGGCTGGCGCGAAGTTCGGCGTAAAGCGCGGTACAGGGGATGCGGACGGCCGACAGTGTGGAACGACGTTCGAGAGCGTCTGCTGAACGGCCGTTCCGCAATAAAGGCGGAACAACGAGTATAAACATCTGAAAACCGTACACGCGCGAACAGCTATTCCGCGAATATCGTCAATTATATCAGTCCGCCCGTCGTACATATATATAATACACCCGTATGACGGGAACGTCGTCGTCGGGAACGTTAATAACGTAAATATGGCGGTCTTTTAAGTACGCGTATCGTTCCAACAATGTGTATCGCGCTCTCGCGTTTAAATATGCGGACGGATAACCCGCCGCCACCCGCTCGGAAAAACGCAATAAAGATAATATTACGTTCGAACGTTACGCGCGTTTCGGTTAGACACGGGACGTACCGACGAAAACACGACGCGGGGCCGAAACGCCGTTGACGTCGACAAAAACAAAAAAAAACGACGCGAAATTTATCACGTCCGCGCCGTGACGACGGTTATTCGAAACCGAAAACGATAAAAAAACCGCGTACGCGATACGCGCGACGTCCCTGCGTGGACATATGTCACCGGTTTCGCCCGATACGAATAACGAAGTGTCCGCGGAATTTACGACGCTACTGGCGCGCGCCCGCAATAACGTTTTACGCGAAACCGCGCGCGATTATTGTACCGCGGAGACCGGGAATTGTTCTCGTGCGTCGGAACAATTAGACGGCCCGGTGAATACGTCGAATTTACTGCTGACGGCGTTCTCGTCCGAAACGGTGTTAAAAGAAATTTCGATTTTTTTCCGAATCGTTTTTCGATTCTATCGTCAAATTGTTTATCAGCGTACCGCGCGAATGGACGTTCCGAGTACGTACTTTTTTGAAATAGTTTGTAAACTACTTCGGCCCTGTCCGCGCGCGCGCTCGCGATATCGTTCGAGCGGAATATGGAGCTGATGACCGCGAATAATAATAATACGGCGGACCGGAATTTCGACAGCCCACCCGGCTTTCACTCCGCCGAAAACTGAAGTAATTCGCTGGTTGACTAGTTGGACAGAACGTTTAAATAACACATCGAACGCGGACGCGAACAATGTCCGATTGTTTCCGAACAATTCCGTCGATAAATTGTCAACAGCGATTATTCGACGAGAGCGCGTGAGATTGCCGTCCGATCGTTAAGTGTTTGTTTGACGCAGGGTCGTCGACGGGAACACGCGATTTATTGTTATTTTCGCCGTTTCACCGAGAGCGTGAAAGGAAAACTATACGCGAAAAAGGCGCCGGTAGACCAATTGACGTGTTCGTTTTGTGTATAAAGACATTTTCGTATTTAAAAGCTCGAAACGTAATACGAGCTTAGCGACGAATACAATTTAATTATAACTAAGTCGTTACTAACGATCGGAACGGTTTTTCGAACACGACGATCGCTTCCAAAATTTTAGTAACACGTCGAGATTCGCCACACCGGCGTTTCGTTACGCGTTCTATTAATATCGATCCGGATGCGGAAAACGACAAAACGAAAAACTTTACGAACGCGTTTATTTTTACAATAAGCGCTTAACGTCTTGACGCGAATTAAAACGTTTGACGTTTTTGGCGTTAATTAACGTTTTTTCGGGGAGAAGAACGGACAAATATTTCGAAAATATATATATTACGCCGTAAAAACGGACGCCGAGACGTCGTAAGTTTTTAATTAAGACGGTTCTAGATTAAATTGTCGATTCGGAATATTGCCCGTCGTCGTGTACTCCATAAATAAACGTAAAAAAAAACCCCGCGAATACGTTTTATTTGGGTGTATAAATAGGAAAAAGCGAGTACGCGAAACTCGAAATACCCGCGATTACATACTGGCGCGTAACGCCGAACGCGATAATTAAACCCCCCCCCCCCGGACGTTTTTAGATCGCGCGAAAATTACCGTAATCAATTGTCTCGTACGATTCGCTCTACTCGAGAGTGACGGGTTTCGAATATTGTTGCGTTCTCGGGAAAGCGAAACCGGATTTGCCGTGTAGGCAACTACACGTCCACCTAAGCGTTCGTTATTCTATAGGCTACGATTTCGGGTGTTAATCGTCTTCGCGTACTGTTTTCCCGTTTTATATTTTGTTCGGCGACGGCTAATTTTCGTTCGGTCCAATAAACGTAACCGTTAGAGGCGTTCGTCGTGTACGACCGTGATGGCCAACGCAAAATACGAATTAGTAAAGCGCGCGCCCGTCGAACAACCGCCGTTCTCGCCAAATGTGATTGGACGTAGTGTAATCGGTATGAAATCGTTCGTATCGCCGCGTTTACGTCGTAAACGATTTTGTCGCTCGCCCTCGCGTTTCACGATACATTCGCGAACGGTTCGCGTCATCGTTCGTAGCGTACCGACACGGGCGACACGGTAAAAGCCGCGAAACGGAAGATTTAAGAAATGTCCTTCTTTTCCGTCCTTTTGATATCGTTTAACGGGAGAATCGTCGACGAATTCGGGTTTTTTTTTCGCCCCGTTCGTAAATGACCAACGACCACGTTACGGGGCGACGTCGCGATAGAATGGTTTTAGGCGCTTGTTGCTTCGACGCGAAAATCGACACCGGGTAAAGCGCTAGTTGATCGGCCAAAAACTATTAAAACGAACGCTCTCTATTGGAAACGTGTAACGGCGCAAACGTCTAGAAAACTTCTAAATTATTTATTACCGCCGCCGTTGTGTGGCGTTTCTCACGCAACAATAAAACGGACGCCGAGTTCCTACGAATGTTCTCGTCTCCGAACACGATTATAGGAAAACCCGCCGTCGGAAAATAATCGGATTTACGACGTCGAGTCTCGACGTTTACTTGAACGCCGACGACGTTTTGCAAAACGTTATTGCCCAATATTTACGTGCCGTTTCGACACGACGCTTGCCGCCGTCCAGCGTACACGCCCGACAAATAAATAACGAACGGCAATTAACGAAACTGTAGCGAATTCCGAGCGTAATAGTACTATCGGTTTTCGTACGAGCGAAATGTACACGCCGACAAAACGATCGCGGCCGTCGGAATACGCGGACAGTCCGACGGACAACGTTCCCAGTTATTTCGTAAACGGCGACGATTATCTACGCGTTGTACGCTTGTACGTTCGCGAAACGGTTCCCCTAACGGCGGTCGGTCGAACCGTCGCGTTTTATTTTCGTTTGGCCTAAACCGTGCCCGAAAGCTGGCGCGCGCAACTTTCACGGGCCGGCCAGCATTCCGCGCGATGGTTCGTTGCGCCGTTCGTTCGGATTACGTTCCGGAGGAATCGCGTGGAAAACAATAAGCCGGCGCGGCGGACGACTGTGCTCGCGCGAACGCCGTTAAAAATAAAGTTTTATCGATTTTATCTAACTAACGTTCATCGGACCAAGACGCCGAGTACGGTTTTTTACAAAGATAATTACCGCGGGATGCCGGAGGTAGTGTTCAAACGCGAACAATGTGAACCGTATAACGCGTGTGTATATATAATTACTAAAGTTCGCGCCGCGTCGTAATCTCCACAAACATTACGTATGAACGCGTTTACGTTTGTCCGGCAGCTAATTATGGAAGTTAATCGGTATAATTAAATCGAACACGAGACCGTACGTTTACACGAAATTTCCTGTCGAATAACGATCGGACACCCGAGACTTTAATGAAAAACGTTTTCGTCAAATGTCAGTACCGGACGCAACACAGAACGATAATTACGGCGTGTCATTTGGGCACAATTATGTACGCGTCGTAACAATACGCGTACGGACGAATACGACGGCAATAAACGCGTAAAGTAATCCGTGTTGTTTTTATCGAGCCCGAGAACGTATAATTCGGCCGTAGTTCAGCCCGGGCAGTTGGCAGTTGCGTTTTTTTGGTTTTCCAAAGGATTTGACGCCGGCGGTAACAGTCGGCAAACGAAAACGCTAATCGATTATTCGGTCCGGTAAGTACTTCGCGGTGTTCCACACGGCGTCGTTACGGCCTATATACGAGGGTCATTCGATAGTTAAAGGGACAACTTGGAGAGAAAACGGTTTGTGTAGGACGTTGAAAGGTAGGAAAAGTTTCCTTTTTGTAAAAATAAACGGTTTTTACTCTCCCCCCCCTCCTGCCGGACTAATTGGTGTCGTAAATTATCGAACGACCCTAACGTCGCCGCGGTTCGCGAATCGAATTGACGACCGTTCGCGGCCGCGTACTTTGAAGCGCCTACGTGTCTATTCGTGTGTCGAAAAGCGACGACGGCGGACGATTTACGTTTGGCCCGTTTTGAAATCCGTTCGATCAATGTTCGCATCGAAACGATTACGGATTAAGCATCGACTGGTTCCGCGACAACCGTAACACAGCTCCGCGTATGACACGTCTAGCGTACGGCGATATATTTCGTACCGGGATAATAAAATTAGGCGTTTTGCGGTAACTACCTCCTTATTCGCCCGGTACACGCGTCGTCCCGCGTCCAATTACCGTTTCGTTTTGCGTTCCTCGCGATTTCGCAACATACGCGAACCGTTTACTGTTATTTTTAACAAAACCATAATAATAGGTTTTTTTTCCGTAGGAAAACGCGGTCGTTCGAAACCAGTTTTTATCCTAGGAAATGGCTTACGTAAGTTCGATCGATCAACGTTACCGTTAGCGACGTTGTCGCGGCGGTTTTTTTTTTTACGGCGTAATTACGTACTCGAAAACCGACCGGCGAGTTGAGCTAGTTGACCAGCTGCTATTTATTTATACCACGTCGGTTGCCGTTACGTCGGCGCGTCGATTTAATTTATTTACGATCGTTTCGACCGCGGTGTACACCGTCGGATCCGTTGTAATCCGCGGCCGTCGAGAAACGTTTACCAGTTTTTAATTAAATTTGTCATGGTCGGATAGGTGTGAAAAAACGACGTTCTTCGCTCGGCGTATTTTATTATAGACAAATACGCGTTCGTTCTACACAAGTTAAACGTAAATATACGCGAAGATAAATACGTAAACGAACACATCGAACGTGTAGAAATCGTAGTAAATCGAGTAACAGTTGTTCGATCGACGACAAAAAATCGAAACGTAATAGAACAGTTCGCTCCGATCGGTATGATTACCACCTAATTAAAACTAATTAAAAACGTACACACGAAAAACAAAAACGCGCGCGTTTCGTTCCGAAAAACAAAATGAACACGCGACACAATACAGTCTCTCTTCGTAACGAGCGTCTCGCCTCGCGTTTTTATAATAGTAATCCGACGAGCCCTTGCTGCTTGGGCCGGTCGAATGTGGACGATTCGCGTTTGTTGGCCGATATCGAATTCGAATCGCCGCCGTAATCGTTGCCGGGTATTACTTTGACGTCGCCGTACGAATTGCCGGCCGAGCCGTACGGGCCACTTTGGATGGTGTTCGAGTCGCCGTAACTGTTCGCGGACGTCGGGTTGGAATTGCCGTACGAGCCGGTCGACGTTGGGTTCGGGTCGCGGTACGTGTCGCTCGGGATATTAATGGGCGTCTTGTAGTAGGCGCTGGCGAACGGTTTGGTGACGGGACCGGTGGAATCGGCCCGGTAGACTTCGACCGGGACGGACGAAGGGACGCCGGGCGAGTTACCGGCCGCGAAATTATTGCCGGCGTCGGCGTGGGACGATTTCGGCCCGGTTTTCGATTGGCTTTCGGCGGGAACCGAACCGTAGTAGTAGCTGTTCACGCCGTTCGGGTCGGTCGGAGTGTACGTATCGCCGGTCAGCGTGTAAGAAACGCTAGGAATCAGATACGAACTACTGGACGCGCCGCTGGCAATGGGAACGGACGGCGTTTTGTAGGCGTTGTCGGGCGCCGGATATGGTTCGCGATACTGACCGCCGGCCAGGGAATTCTCGGGGAGAGTATAGGGCGCGCTCATGTGGTTCTTGTCGGGCGCCTGATTCGTGTTGGACCCGACGAAATCGGTATGAGAACCGTCGGAAGCGGAGGACGACGACGACGACGACGACGACGAAGGACCACCGTTGTTCGACGAAGAGTAATCGACCGGCGTCTCGGAGTACGGCGGCGGTCTCAGTTCCAAATACAAATCGGACGGAGATTCGGTGCCCGGAGCGAAGGCGGACGGCGACGGTGGTGTAACAGCGTCGTTACCGCCGATCGACGCCGGCTGGTAGTACGCGTCGGGCGTTTGGAAACGGACGGTCGCCGGGCCGTCGGCCGGATTCTTCGGATTCGACACCCGGACTTGTTGCTGCCGTACGTCCTGAATGGGACGCGTTGGCGGGACGTCGTTCGGGTTGGACGGTTGCCCGTTGGCCGAATACGGCACGGGCTGCGGCGCGCTAGTCTGAGCGTTCTGTATGGTCACTCTCGTGGGCTCGTTGGAGTACGTGACGGGAACCGATTGCGGGGCGCCGTTGCTTGGCGGCAACGTCTTCGGAGCAACCGTTTTATACTCGACCCTCGGGACTTGTGGCGCGTTCACGGTCAACGCGTAGCTTTGCGGCAAAGGCGCGAACGGACTGGGCGGCGACACTTTGAACTGGACGGGCGACGCGACGAACGGGTAACCGGCCGAGAACGCGTCGAAACCGTAACTCGGCTGCGGCGCGCCGGCGTACTGGAAGTCGACCGGGGAACCGCCGAATCCGCGGGTCTGGTGCAACCGTAAGTCGCCGAACCCGTAGGCGACCGGCAGTCCCACGCCGGGGCTGTACGTGGCGAACCCTTGCCCGTAACCGCCGAAGTTCAACGGGGCGCCACCGAAGCTGTTGTACGCCGACAGTCCGTCCAGGCCCGGCCCGTTCGGGTTGCCCAATATGCTCCGTTTGTACTGCAACAGGTACGACAATGGGCTGACTGCCGCGGAACCGCGCACGATCAACGCCAGGCCGAACACGCATAACTGAAAACGTGAAAACGAACGGATGAAGAACGTACGGAATTTTCGGTAAGCATATTCGCGTAGTATTGGCGATTCTATACGGCGAAACGGGTCGGCACGCGGGCGTTCGTATAATAACGCGAATTTTCGGTACGTAACATTGGCACGACGAACAAAACGTGCGGCGAAAAGATTTTCGGGAAAACTGTTATTTATCGAAGACGACTTGAACACAACGGTGTGTACGAATCGTTTGTCGACATACATATCGCGAACTTTCGAACCGAAGGTCTATTTTAAAACGCGTTTTATATATATATATGAACGTAAATGGACGAAAAAAGAAACGAAAAAAATTCAAATTGTTCTCTTCGATTTTCGGATAATCCGCCGTTTCGACGAAAACCCGTAGCTTTCGTCAAAGGGATTTTGTTTTCGTGTTAACCGACCACCGGGCCAGAAGAAGTAAACGTAAAACCGGCGTAAGATCTATGACGACGATTCGGATAAAATGGCCGGGAAACGAAGTCGTCCGATCTCAGCGTACGGACGAGAGAGATTTACGAACGGCGTAAATGCCCGTGAACGGGCGAGTCCCGAGCCGGTACACGCTGCACGACCGAAACGGACGGTCCGCGAAACAGCGTCCGTTTGAAACACACGACGACGACGACGACGTTACCGATAGTTACCTTTAAGCACGCCATGGCTAAACGTCTTCCGGGACACTGATGCCCGGCACTCGTAGCGTCCGTGTATTTATAACAGCCGTACGGGCCGGTCGCCCCTCCGCGGTTCGTGTTTTTTTTTTTCCCCGTTTTCGGACAGGTCGAAAACGTTACCATCGCGCTTTCACCGCGCGTACGTATTACACGCTAAAAACGCATTCCGGTTTATCGCCAATGTTGTTCACACACGTTCGCGTTATTATTAACGTTACGATGACGAACGATCGTCGTAATATTGTCGCGCGCGCGCGAAGGCGACCCCGTTCCGATAATACGCGGACCGGTTTTTGGCGGACGCGTCCGTTGGCGCGCCGACCGGAAATCCAAAATACGCGCGTCGCCCGACCGTTTGGCGGGCCAGTGTCGTTCGGTAACCCCTTCAGGGAACGTGTTGCGTAATCGACGACCGCAGCCGTGTATTGACGACGGTTCCGGTGGCGACGGGACGAGCAAAAGCGTGGGCGCGAAACCGACGTAACGCTTTTCCGGGACGTCCGCGGTTGCGTAAACGCCCGCCGGCAAACGTCACTCACGATTCGTTTTAGAAACCGTCCCGACCGTCTACCGCGTAACGGTTTCGTTGTTTCGCTGACGGGCGCCCCCTCCCCAGCCGCCACCACCGCCGCCGCCAACAACGCGTTTAGACGAAAACCGTGTTGCCGGACGTTTCGTCGGGCGAGCGCGTCGATCTTCGCCGTAAACACGCGACCATCGATAAATTACGATCGCGCGTTTTCACCTTCGCCGTCGTTACGTGTTTTTCGCTCCCTTTCTCGCAATCGCAAAAAACCGTAAAACCCCGCGGTGAAATTGCCGGACGCGCCCGCGTACGGTTAGTTACGGCCGTGCCCGTTTTCACGGCGGGTTTCCCTTTTGGTTTTTGGCCGCGCCAAGTACTCGGAGGTTTTACGTTCCAACTAATCGCGTCGCGAATCGCTCGCCGCGTCGTCACATTTTCCTAAAATACGCCGCGCGGGTTATACAACGGCCGAAACGGACAACATCTGTCGGCCGCCGCGAAAACCCGTCGTCACGATGTCGAATCGTCGACAACCGATCAAGGCGTCGAACTGTTTTATACGTGGCGCGTGTATTTCTCGACCCGATAATGTGTAGTAGAGAGTAGGTCGAGACGGCTTTTTTTATGTCACGCGATAAAATTATTGACGAACGGCGAACGCGCCAAGACGAAATTACGTAAATCAACGCCGGTTTATTCAATATACCATCGGTCGACTTGCCACCGAATAATTAAGGTAACCTTACGTTATGATATACATATATTTGGTGACCGTAAAAGCCGAATTCGTTTACTACTAAGATTTTGTAAACGACCGGTGCCGTCGAATTTACCGTTACTACGCGCAAGGCTTTGTCCGTTTATCGACAATAGAAAATCGATCGGTTTCCGTTCGGAACAACAATGATGGTTTTCGATCATTTTCATCGCGTTACGTAAAACGAAATATCCTTATAGGTGTACTACTTGCGTTTGCGCCGGTACACGGTCGATACTGAAACTATCTAATTATGTTAACAACGAGCACGTTTTTTTTTTTTTTGTTATACGTAAATTCGTTTTAAATTTCGCGTACGAACGGCCGCTATTTACGACGCGTCGAATAAAATAATTCGCGCGTGGGCCGGATTTCGAATATTTTATTATAATAAACGCATGATCGCACCGTTCGGGTGTCCCCCATAGTAGTAGTACGATGTGCCGGTCGGTGGCGCTAGATAATGTCGACAACACGAGCGTTTCGCGAAACGAACGTTGGGAAAAAGTTCGAATTCGCGCCGTCCGTTCGCTTTCGTTGAAAACAAACGTGCCGGAGTTTGGGCGAACCAGTGACGAACGATTGAACGCCACAACTACGGTTATCGACAATAATACGTACGATACGTTGTGTACTGCGTACGAAAACCTTACGGACGGCGTCCGTTTATATATATTGTCGATAAATAACGAACATTGTACAGTGTTTGCGAGAACGCTACGGCGAAAATACGCGAAAACCGTCGGAATTACGGCAATCGCGTTTTCGTCGTAAACACACGCGTGGACACGTGGTACGTTTCTCTTTCGTACACGCGCCACACTCGGTTACAAAATAATGTCCACGTGTAGATCGGACCGTCGCGATACTACGGACGTAAATAACGTACGTATAGAATCGCGCGCGCTTTACCGCGCCAAACAGCCGTCGAATTATGGCGTACGTATAACTAGTGGAGGATTTGATCCTAAAATTCGTAAAAATCGTTCGAAATCGAATGGAAAAATGATTAGGGGCGTCGTGACGGTAATTGCATATTATCGTCGACTGGACGTCGCGAGTTGTTTCTATAGTTTTCTTTCGCCAGTTCTCGCCGTGTAAATGACGTCTTCTACGACAACGTTCTTGCCTTTATATATATATAGTTTCGGTATTTCAATCTTCGTAATCCGGTATTCGTTTCTCGGTTTTCGTTTTTCTTCCTTTCCTTTTCGTTCTTCGCTTCTCGTCGCAATCGTAAAGCTCCGACAGTTTCTATCTAATAATAAGCTTTCGAAAATCAATAATAGGACAACGCCGCGAACGATACGTTTTAGCTACGTGGTGTTACGGACGTTTCCACTATGAAAATTACGTAAAGAAAATACACGACAAACAGTCGAATTAACGCGCGCGCTATATTTATTAAACATTCACCGCGAAACGCAATTATGTCTTATACTAAATATTACGGAAGGTCTCACCGACGCTCTGGCAAACGTCACGCGCTCGACACTCCGCAAATATCACGCCGACTCGATTTTCTGGGACGAGGCGCTATCGAGAATTACCAAAGATTTCTCGGTACCGATTTCGCTGATTTCTCGGTACAGCGGATTGTTTGTACACAATGCCCGACAGTGTTGTCGCTCGTCTTACGATCGTTTCAATATAACGAAATATAATCGTAATCGTTTCCGTATAATAATGTCCGCGATTATAATACGGGAACAATCATAATCATTTTCGTTCACGACGGCGGCAAAATAACCGACGTAACCAATTAATCCGAGTCCCGTAATATATCCGTGGAAAAAAACCGCACCCTTATTCCGAAAACGCAACCGCGATCTAGGCGGGACGCCGGGAATCGTTTCCGAGCGCCGGGAACGTTTGTCGGGACGTGTTTCGCTAGAGTTCGCTTCGCGTTTACGGAGTTTCAGAAAATCGATTCGCCCGCGTACCGTTCGTGCGCACACCCCGGCCCATTTCACACCGCCGGTGTCGTCATCGATACCGTAATACCGTTCGCCAATATTGTCGCGTATTCGTTTCCACATACGCACGCACACACCGGTACCGAAACGTTAACCGTCGCGTCTGACGGTCGACGATGTTTCGAAAAAATACCACGAACGTCGTCTCGACCACGCGACAAAATTCGCCTAGACATTCACGTCTGGTGCCTTACCGTTCGGAATAGAACGGCGTTATAACAAACTCGACTTCTTCGCGATATTGTCGGTACACGCCGCAAACTTGCGCGACGCGTACCACCGACGACATCGTCCCTCGTCCAGGTCACTTATTCGTAACGCAAACGGCCCTTCTATACCCGTTACGTTCGTTTCCGGAATTCTCCGGCGAACGCCAGTCCCGTTCGGAACGAAATCGACTTTCGTGGCGCGCGCGTGCATACACAAACGCGACCGTTGCCGTTCGAATTACACGCCCGCGACCGGAGAATAAACGACGATAATTGGGCGTAATCGCCGGAATGATAAACGCGTATTCGCGCTATCAACAACGGGCGGATAATTGACGAACACAAGGCCGTGACGGCGATTACGACGCCGACATTGTGCACGTGTACGTGACAACCGTCGCTTGATCAGCGCTGAGGAAAAACATACGCTCCGTGTATTACGCCGTCGCCAGATGATTAAACTAATGATACGTCCGTTGGCGTCCGACACGCGGCGGGACCCCGACGGACCCGTCGCCGAGTCACGGTGTTCGAATTTCGGCCGCTCTCGTTCGCGCGAACCCGTTTACGTACGCGTTTCACGTACTTCGAACGAATATCGCGTCCGTCGCGTTTTTACGGTTCGAACATTGGACGATTAACCGAAAACGAGTTTTACGGTCCGACGCTTACGCGTGTCAATAATCGCTTTTCGTTTTTGTTCTTTTTTCCTAATCGCGTTTTCGAAGTACGTTTAAACGATTTTGTTTTTTACATATTCTCTGCCCCGCCACCAAGTTTTATCGTCATACCGAAGTTCACCGGCCGAATATATACGCCGGAACGTTCCGCGGTCGGATGTCGACGTGTAGTTAATATATTACGACGGTGGGAAGTACGAAAACCGAATCATTACGATTAAACGCGGTTAGACTGAAAGTTGATTTCGATAGAGAAACGATTTTGAGTACGCGACCGCTCCAGGGCGCTCGAGCGAGGGGAATTTTCGTTCGGTTTTCTGCCGTTATTCTCTTGCGGTTAGCTGCAGTTACCGAGCTGTCCGACGTGCACCGTAGACCGTAATCACTTTTCGATCTACGAAGATATTGTTCTGTCGATCGCGATCGATTACGGGAAATCGTAATTTGGACGCCGGGCGAGAAGACCAGCGCGCTATTCTATTACGCGGAATTTAATTTCGAGGCTCGTCGCGTCCCGAACGTTGTGCACGTAACAAAAACCGGCGACCCGTACGCGCAATTGTTATTACTCGCATCGAACCGCCCCCGAAGACAACGAACAATTTACGCCGACACGAACGGAATACCGTCTTGCGGAACGTTGTGGCCGCTTAAAAGTGTTACGGGACGTTTTCGATTCGAATTTGTCCGAACCGGTCGTTTTGAATCGGAAAACTCGCGAATCACGTTCGTACCCTACGCACGCGTACTATTCGAACGACGAACAGCAGTAACGCCGGTCGGTTCGTACGGTTTCGTCGCCAACCGGCACGGTGACGGGATGGCGGCGGTCGTTGGTACCGTAACGGCGAAAATCGCGCCGGGAACGAAACCGCGGTTTAGTTAGCGCGGCAAAACTATATCGGGTTGCGTAACGTAAAAGGGAAATTCGCGACTACCCGCGCGAAAACATCCGTACGGAAACGTCAAAACCGAACGCGGCGCCGTGGCGCGCGCTTTTTCGTACCGTGGCGTGTTGCCAGCGAACGAAACATGCCCGACGCGCGAATACACGGCGATTACGAACCGCTTGTTTCGTGCGTTACTTTCCGGTGTTTCCGGTTTCCCACCGACGGGCCCGGAGTCGAGCCAAACACGATTGAGACGACGCGCCGGTGAATGTTGTTTACCGAACGTTCGGCGTGTCAAATTGTTATCGCTAACGTTCGGTCTTACACACAGCCGTGTACGAACGGACGGTGTGTGTGTTCCGAATGGCGCGACGTTGCGTTCGGTAAATTGTACAGGCGATTAATTATTGCGTACCGTGCGCGGGCGCCTCGGCGACGCCGGCAACAATCGCCTACGGTTACGTTCGTTCGTTCCCGACGGCGATACATTTGCTCTATCCGTTTCGAGGTAACGACGGTTTTGGAAAAACGCGCGCGTCGTTCTTCGTCCGCCCCGACGTCCAGTCGCGGTAATCCCACGGGAAACCATTTGTCGGCGACGTAACGATATTTAATTAAATCGCGCCGGTCTCTTTAGTAGCCGGTCACTTTCTCCGGGAATACTTACTCCTGAAACTCCAGCAGCCGCGACCATTTCGTCCGTCGCCGAACAGTCAAATTGTGCGGTATGGGCGTACAATGTGGGCGTGTTTCGACAACGAGGAACGATATACAAATAGATTAGGCGAAACAACGTCGCAGTTTAAGCGTTTATTTAATATTATAAACAACGCGCGTAAGCGTATACAATTTTTTTAGATTTTTTTTTTCGTAAATTACGACACACACACGGAGAATATAACGTTATGGATGACGCGAAATGTACGTTCGCGAAAAAACAAATCTAATAGTCTATATATATATACGGTGAAAATGTCGATAGAAACACGTCGATAACGTTAAAATAAAGTAGTCGGCGAAAATCTTCGTCGACCGAAAACGAACGAAAGATTCGTCGTTGGTAAAACGGCACATCCCGCGACTAATATTTGGCCACTACGTCGGCTGTAATAAAGAGACCGATTTTTCGTAAATTCGACCGACGCGTGTACACTAAATGTTACGCGTTTAAACATTTCGTCGTAAAAAACGGACCGGACGTATAACCGTTACACAACGCGTCCATATTCGCGCGTATGAGAGTGAAATTATATAATGTATAGCGTACGTCGTCGCGTAGGTGTGTACCGCGTTCGCGGTTCAAACCTGCTTTCGGAATTCGAACTAGCGTTATTTAAAGAAACGAGGAAAAACGATTCGGTTTTTTTTTTTTTTTAAGTAATTTATAATCGTCAATAACGTACGGTCCTATGTCGATAGTTTAGAAAATGATAATTTTACGTAAACATTAATACAAACGTAAATCTAAATAACGATTAAAAGCGATTATAAATATTACGTACAAATAATATAATGTAGTAATAAATAAATAATAATATAATAATAAATAATATAATTGTATAGATTAAAAACGATTATAAATACCGAGCTTAACAGGTTTCGTCTAAAACGAATTTAATAATTATATTAGAGAGTTATACATATTTTGTAATTCAACTAGGCGAATCAAACGTATTATAGTTTCAAACATTCGACAAAATCGATTCGTTACACGGATACGTACGGATGGAAGTCGCCGAGAAAAGAGGCTTACAACGAAACGCGCTGAGTCGTTGAAAATAATTTTACGTACGAGCGTTTTACAACGACCGCCGTCGACGGGTTACGATTACGCAAAATTACGCGCCAAATGTCGTCAACCGATAACCGAACGTTCGTCAACGGCGAGCGCGATAGTTTCGGTAAGCATATTTAGAATATATATATATATAAGTAACTATATTTCGGAATATGTCGTCCGAGATAGTAAAACGGCAATCGGCCAAAGGGGCCCCGATCGTGGGGACGTGATACCCGTACGCGACGTCCCGAAATTAAATTACGCGTACCCGCGACGATATCGGCGGTTTTTTCGCGAACGCGCGTTTATTGGTTCCATTCGTTTTCCGTGACTAAACGCGAAATTAAATATAAAACACAGCGCGCGTTTCGCATTACGGAAACGAATAATCACACCGAAATACTACGTCTACGAATATAATATATGTATATATACACTCAATAATAGTGTCTGGCGAGTAGTGGACCTAATATATGTTTTATTGTCAAACGTCACTCCCGGTTCAAGGGGCCAGTATATATTATATCGAGTTAAACGGAAAAAAACGATTTTTTTTTTTTTTACAATAACCTTTAATACATTTTATATAATACCTTAAGTTGTGTACCTTAAACACGTAAATTACACGTTACTCGACACTATAATTAATACTAGACGCGATTACACGCTTAATCGACGTATGGATATATTAACAATACGATAAAAGTACGTCTTAAATTAACACGTTTACGATAAATCTGTCGATTTTAATGGAAGACATTGTGATTTTATTGCTCGTGTGTGTATATATATATATGTGTGTATTACAACGACAATAATAATATTATAAACACAATCGTATTAGAAATCGTGTAATGGAATACGTACTTAATACTTAAACGCGATAATACAATTTTAAAAACACTACGACAATGGTAACGGTCATATAGCTACCTTAAATAACTAACCGAACAATAATAATTAACTTACGTATAGGTAACACGAAATGTCAGTCTTCGAAAATCGCCCTTAAACGTTAAATATATGTGGAAACGACGCCCGGCGTCGGCTGGTTCCACGGCCGATCCATCGTCCACCGTCTATTCTAATCTTAACGCTAGTCATATGTTTTAACATTTATCGTTATTCTTGGTTGGATTTGGGGAACGGAAACAATACACCGTACGGTGTCGCCGGCCAGCGGTCGATAGATACGAAATTTCGGGACCAAAACACCGAACGAAACGCCGATCGATTACGAGAATGGACACCGACGGCGCGTCGAAAGTGGCCGTGCGATCCGTTCCAATTTTTACTGGCCTTACCGCGCGTTCTCACCTGCGGAAACAAAACGAATTCGTGAACGGTCACCCGTTGGCTTATTATTATTTTATTTCGCGCTTACGGACGCCGCGACGTTCTGCGCTTTTCGGTTTTCGTCTGATAAACGCCAACGAACTCGGAGCGAGTCGAACGACGGCCGTTTGCGCATCGTTGGTCGGCGTTATAGGACCGGCAACTGGCTAGCCTGAAAACGCGAAATAAAAAAATTACGTTACGACGGGTGGTTTTTTTTTTTGAAATCTCGAGAGTTCAAACGTATCGTCGATTATTAACAATTTTTCCATTAAACAATCCTGGAACGTAATCGAAATTCGTAACGAACAAATTCCGTCCCAAAACCAAATTCGATTACGGGTTGTCTTACGCGCTTACACGAACACATTGTCGAAAATGTGACTGTCCTACATCGATGATTTCGTCGAATTTCGGATAAGATTACAGATCTTAAGAGACGTGTCTTCGAATTTGATATATCGGTAATTTCGCCGTTTTGTTCGAAAATGTGTATCGTTGTTATAAATAAATATGCAACGTACATACGTGTGTATGTTGATATTGGTTCGTAACTTTTAATCGACTAACAATAATATTCGTAGCCCGAAATGTAAACGACGCGATTAATTACGGAAACTCCGACATGACGTGCACGCCTACCGTACGAGTGATTACTTTTTTAGAAAATAAACGTGACATTTATTCGAACGTACGTTTACACGTTACGTGAACATTAAACTCCACAAATGTACTTTACGTTTTGAAGCGGACGCGTACCTTATATAATACGTACGAATATATCGTCGATTTAATCGATGAATATATCGACGATACAATTATCAATATATATGTTATGACTTGACGAGACCAATTTCGAACTTCCCGTATCGTTGATCAATCGTCAGGCGTAGTTACAGAAAGACGGCGTTAAATGTATAAACATATTTACGCGTTAATGGACACCATATTTGTTTATGATAATGATCGCCTCTTTACGTACGTTACGTGTTTGTTTTTCGAAACGTATTTAACGTTTGATTTACGTTCGTGTCAAGTCGAACGTATAAAGAACTATAATAAACGTTACACGTCCGCCCGTAAAAAAAAACAAAACGAAAATTACTAATTTAAAACACGTCGCCGTTTTGAAAACGTATAGATCGTACAAAAAAAAAAAAAAAACATTTATGTTATGAAAAACGCAGACCGCGTTCGTTTCAAAAACGGTTTAAACGACGAACTTTCTGTTCCGTCGAATAATCCCGTACGAATAAGCGACGAATAAGCGACGTTCCGATTCGATTAAATTTTCCGTAATAATTCGCGCGCGTTTCAGTGGCGAAACTCGCCGGGTTCGGTATTCCGGGAAGTTTTAATCCGGGAAACGCGTCTGTTTCTAAATTAACGTTTTTCCCCTCTCCGGAATTCTTTTTTACGGCCGAAACGCCCGAAAATTGCGTTCCATACGTGGATCATTACGTAGCTGGTCACGGATTTCGCAATTACGCAGACGATATTTGTTAGCTCGCTCGAGAATCGCCTAACGTTCGTCAAGCTCTCCGCGCCGTAACGAACGTACTTAAATTCGAAACGCCTACCTTATTCTCGAGCCACGGACGTTTTACGCGTCCGTAGGAATACGAACGTATCCGTTTTAATTACGTCGGTGAGACAAACGATATTCTTTACATTTTAAACACTCGGACCTGTAAAGGAAATATCCGCCGATTTTTAGCGAAAATATTCCGAATGTGACGATTAACCGTTCGTAACGCGGGCGGCTATTGACAATTCGTGAAGCGGAAATGAACGAAAATGGGAAATTGGGCGCTTAAATGCCGCGAAACAAACGGTCGACCGCAAAATCGACGAACTAAAGTACGATTAAGATGTGTTCGCGTAGATCGAAGAAATACGTGTTCGGTTTTCAATCCGAGCGGCGATTCGGCGATCAAACGTAATTGAAACGAACAATCGGACTAGAAATGTTACCGCGGTAAACGTAAATAATTAAACCGCCGTGGACGCCGCCAATTCCCGCGTGATGACGCGTTTACCGTAAAGTGTGTATAAGCCCGTTTCGGCGATTCCCCGTGTAAAGTGTAGGTACCGTAACTACGGACGTGGCGCGCGCGTACGCTTGATAACGTAAAATATTTTATTTTAGGTTTACACTTTGTGACTATTAACGTTTCGAGGATACGGACGACCGCGGTCTCTACCGTGGTACACTATTAGTTCCCTCGCGTGTTAAACCGATCCATTAAAGGCTTAAACCACACGGGCAAGATGTACACAGAAGGGTCCGAATATAAAATTAACCCCAACCCTTAATTTAATACCACGTCAAGTGCGGGGACCCCTTGTTAAAAAGTTTCTATAGCGCCGAAATCCACTTAGTGGTCTCTTCAAATTCGATTTAAACGCGAAAATAATACGAACGAAAATCCGAACGCGCTTGATAAATTGATTTCGCCGGCAATCGCGAATCGCTACGGATATATTGTACAATCGCTATTTATTATTTCGAGTCAATCAATGGCCTTTTGAAACGTCGTACGTGACGAAAATGTGCGATTAGCTTCAATTTTAATTGATTCCTTTGTGAGTAGACTTCCGGGCCGATTCAAAAACAAAGAAATTTTGTCGGAAATGTTATTCTCTAGCGTTATTTTATTCAAAATCCGTAGTATATATATACATCCATTTCGAAATTAAAAAATAATAAAACTATTTTTAATTTCGCGATATATTTCATATATATATACATATTTCTTAGGACGTCGAATTTTTGTGCGCCGCAATATTTGGAAAAAAAATGATTACCTCGAAACGTTTATTTACACAAATCGATTCTTAATCGTTACGTTTTAATTTCAGACGTTAGTTCGATAACGAATTATTTTTTATTATTTCAAAAAACACGTTTTCGTTAATCACCCGCCCATGCGTCGTATACATGTTTTACGGTATCCGTAAAAGGTTTTAACACGAAGAAGAAGGGCAAACCGAATAGAAACGCTACGTATTGCGTATACGCGTAATACGAAAGGAAATGGAAAAATTCGGAAATTTAATTTTAAATATTAGTGCTCGCGGGTGTATTCTCTTTATTCGAATTTCGTGAACGATTCGAAGCACTGCGTCGTAATAAGCTTATAAATTATACTCGTACGTTTTTTATTACGTATTTTATATTGAATTTTGTACATAAACCCGACTTAACCGTTATTACTCTTCGGATTATAGCTATAGAACTTTCACGTTCAATATTTATGATTTCGAGCGAAAACACTATCGATTTTACCGTAACGTTGTTTTTCGGCGTACGCTCGAATGAAATAGGGAACGCAACAAACGCGCTTATGTGAATTTTTTTCTATGAACTTTAAAAAAAAAAAAAACAGTAAATACACGTTTTATTCGGTCGCGATCAAACGGTTGGGTATTGAACACACAGATGGTAGCGTTTTCGACGAATTTCGTAAAAAAAAATAAAAACGGAATTGTTCGGAAACCCGTTTAAAGAATTACCGAAATCTACGAAAAAACTGCTATCGGGTATTGTAACTCATTCGTCGATCGAAATAATTGTTCGCGTTTCACGACTTCGATTTTAATATTAAACGTATTCAAAGGTTTATTGACGAAAAGGAACGGACCAAGACGAATTTCTCGCGCCAGTTTCACAATCTACAAATTGTCCTTTATTCGCGTTTTCGTACTCTTATAAACCAAAATCATGTACGAATAATATTAAATATAATAATATTTAACTGATTAAATATACGAAACCCTTTTGAAACTTACCAGTATTACAACATTCGCCGTTACCATACTATTTCGTACTTTATATATAACACGATTTTTTCTTTATACCGACTATACCCTATTTTATGATTAATAATGCGTCGATTATGGTCAATGGTATGTCTAAAGGCTAAAACCTCTAATGACAACGTACGCCGAAATTGTAAAAAGTCGTCGTACGTGTTTATTTATGAATAACGCTCTTCGAACACGTCGTTTACGTAATAAAATACTCAAAAATGAGCTTATTTTGTCGGAAAAATGTATTTTTTTTTTTAAAGCGAGCCATATTCAATCGGTTTTCCTAAAAAGTCGTCGAATATAAAAACAGTTATTGTTTCATCGTTGTTATTATCGTCGACCGTTGTATAATAATAACTAAGAACGAGCGTCCAATTAACGTTCCACATTTTAGCAATGTTCTGCTACGACGAATAACATTTCGTTCTGAAAACTATTTACCAAGAGGCGTATTTTTTGTATATATAATTCAAAATACGCCTCGATAACCGAAAAATAATCTCATGATCGTCGAATATATTCGAAAAATAAAAATGTATTCTAATCGCGACGTCGTGAAACGTAATTTTTGTTTCGTGTTCGATCGAACGGAAACAATACGAAAATGCGTATAAAGCTGAACATTATTAAAGTTTTGTTTTTTAAATATTTTCTCCACTCGTGTCAACTCCAAGGGGATATTCTTTAAACGGTATCTAAATTATGCGAAATAATCGACGATTAGTTTGATATTAATACTTATATAATTATAAGACGTCGTGAGTTCGTATCTCATTTCTCACGTCGTTTATTCGATTTTTATTAAAAAAGTTTTAACTATTAACTAAGACGAGTGAAACGCATTTAAAATGTTGACTTCGAACTTTATGAAATTAAAATGAAAAATATAAGTTACTTATCACCGAACGTATATATTTTTTTTAATATCTGACGAGCTGAAGAAGTTTAGTCGATTTACCCAACATAGCGAATCCGAAGATTAATAGTGTAATTTTCAAAGTTCGGGATAAACATTAATAAATAACTACACAGAACGTCCGTTAGTCAAGGTCTTGTCTTATCTGGCGAATACCGCCGGTGTTGAGGACGGAGTTTCCGTGAAGAAAAACTTACGAAAGAAAGAGAACGAAATAACACCGTTGACGTCGAAAATAACGAACGGACGATTGAAATCTCGAATATAGAATAAATATATAGCGTTCTCCGATGGTCTTTGTATCGTACGACTATAAATAAATATTCGTTATAAAGACGATAGATTTTTTTTTAGATCAATCGCGTAGTTGCCCGGCACGCGATAAAATAACAATAGCAAATCGTATTTGCATAGACGACTGCCGACGGACATTGTACAAAAAAAAAAAAACAAGATAAACGATCCGTG
>JAIPRN010003011.1:12657-24766 GCA_025469175.1 Geopemphigus sp. TES_GeoC_2020 | reverse complement strand
ATATTCGTTTAATTAAAAAACGGTCAAATTGAGATACTTTATCTAAAATGAATCTATATAACGTATGGTAAGTCCACCGATCCGACTATATGATCACATTGGACCTCCGTAACAAGGACTTGAGTATTCGAATTTTATGTTCCGAAAAAGCGAAATTGTACATCGTTTATGAAATACATTCGCCGATTCGATACGTTTTGCTCACGCGATAATTCTTAAAGTTTTCAACAGCAACAACAACAAAGAAACAAATTAACCCGTTATATTCTATAAGTAAAATCGTAATATTTCTAAATAAACGCCGTTAGACGGAAACTTTTTGTAAAAACAACAACAACCGCGCCGAGACGTTAATTAGCCAACCACTCGTCCACGTGCTATATCACTAACATGTTTTGAACGCGTGCAAAGTATACGATACACACTACGCTGCTACAGAACGAAATTGAAAACCGAAGTGAATTTCGCTTGGCAACCGAACGACGGAAATATTTGTTTCACGGAAATCAAATACGTTCATCGATCGTTCCATCACCGTAAGCGTGAAAAAAATAGATTCGCGTCACTCGGAATAACGTTGTCGTTATTGTTTTTAATGCGCGGCATTTTCGCATAGAAATTAGTATAAAATTATGTACGTAAACGCCAACTACGTGTTAATTCAAATTGATATGATTTTCCAATTGATACGAAATACGTACAATAAAATTACCTATACGCGTTGTACGTATTTATTCTTTTTATAAAGAGAATACATAGTTATTATTCGGTCGTTGTTGAACATTAGAAATGGGAACGTTGTTCCGATATACGTCTTGTAAACACGAATATTTCCGGAGGCATTCGGGTTTTTTTTTTATCCGTCTTACATATTCTGTAAGTTGCTCGACTCGCCAACAATATTATTTAATTATAATCGACGTTTTAATTATTAGTAAGTTCGCAGCCTAGGTAATTTTCTTGTTGTATGTGGCACACCTTTATCAATACATATATATATATATATATATATATATATATCAAAACATATTACGCCGGATGACAAGCTCCGTTCACTGACGGATCGATTCCATTGTTTTCGTTTGCTCCCTAGGTATTTACGAAAGTACTGCCGTGGCGTACGATTTCTATTAATTGAATTATATTCACGATCGTGTTAGGCTCACGACGTTTGATAGAGATATGAATCGACTATGGAAATTTTCCTAATCCGGATAAATTGTGACGCAAGTCACAATGATTTATGAAAATGGGTTAAGCCGCGGCGTAAGATACGACGCTCGTGCATCAAACCTAGCGCGATGAATGTTACGTAATTAAAATAATAAGGCGGCATTTACGTATAACCGCGTAGACGTTTATACGGAATATTTGTGCCCGGCGTTTGCGTTATTTTCTCGTTTTTTACGCGAATTATACGCGTTATTGGACGGCTAGTAGTACGCGATAAAAAAAAATTCCCTGCACCCGATTTCCTTGGCACTAAGATCGAGCATGATCGACGAAAGCGCTGTCGGACGGAAATCGTTTGGAACGAATTTAGTGAAAATAAACAAATAACCGTTCAGTAAAAACAAACGAAATAATAACAAAGAGAATAACGTATTATTGCCGGCCTCGAGAATTATTTATACACACATATACATATATATATATATATATACACGTTTGGGAGTTGGTAATTTAAATAATTTACGCCAAGTTCGCTTTGTATAATATCAGCTGAAAAGACAACGGAAAACAAATTGATCGACCGCCGATTGTATTTTCTTCCGTGTTGTTCGACGAAAATTGTCGGATTTATTACAATTATTGTTCACAGTTGGGGGAAGGCGAAACATAGTATAGAAGGGTCGCTCGATCACAATCGCGTCGCCAGTTTACACAAATACAATATGGGCAATTGTGCGTACATAATACGTCCGATATAAAGTCCACAACGCCTAAAGTTCGGGTGATGTGTTGTATCCTCGGGTATTATTGATATTTCAAACAACGGCTATTAACGCGCGAGACGCTTGAAAAACTTCGTCGTGCATTCCGGTGAATGCGCGATGTGTACGTTATCGTCATTTTAGGTTAACGCACCGCCGTCCATTTTCTTAACGTTATAATCGCTGTGTGTCTTAAGCGAATTATCACCGCAGGGTCGCAGATTGTCTATTATTGTGGAAACGTGAATAGAATATTCAGATGTACTCAATATCAAAGAATTCGATATTTACAGAATAACGGCACGAGTTTCACTGCCGAACTCAGCAAAAGTAACGTGGAAAAAACATTACACTTTGGTGTATAATTGTCGAGTATAAATATATTTAATCGGTACGTCAAAAAATACACTAGTACGCACACTGAAGGTCAAATGGTATACATGTATTTGACTAATGTTTGAATTAGAAATTCTATTTTATATTGGACCAATAGTAACCATTTCTTAGTAATAGTGTACATAATAAATTACCCTATTTGAGCCAATGACTTTTCTTTTAACCGATCCATAAATTACTAAATATTTTACAATTTTACTACTTTACTGAATATTTCGAATAATTTCCGATAAAGTACGGTAATCTATTGTCATAATTACGAATTACAAACATGATAGTTTTTAAAAACGATAGACTGATAATTTTATTCGAGGTTTATTACATTTTTCAATGCCGAAAATTGTTTCAAAAATCAGTAATTGCTTATGTTTAATTAAGTAAGAATTGAATTTTTGCCGTGACAGAGCGTACTTGAAATGCATACGCCTGACTTCCGATTTCGAAATGCCACATCTATTGTACGCATAAGCGCCCAAAGTCCGGGTCGACTACTTGTTAATGTACCGACCGTTTTGATGTCGGTGCTGCCACACGATTTTATTGTATTGCTTTTCGTACGATCTTAATTAAATAAATATATACCGCGCACGTCGACGGGCGGGTTTTTTCTATTTATCGGGACAGATTTCTTGTCGTTTTCGGATTTGAATTCGGTTTTCGCGATATTGATAATCCAAGTTATTGCAACGCTCGTTTTTACTGCCTCTTCATCCTGACGGAACCCAGTGCAGAGCGACGTGGCCGTGCCAGGGTGTTATTATATACGTGCCTGGTCCAAATTACGTTTTTCCAATATTAGTTTTACCAGCCAAGTTGTCCCCGTACATGTACGCATATTATACGATTACTTTCCACCTCTCACCGTCAAAAATACCGCACTTGTTTTCCCTTACTCCGACGAAATATCGTTCAGGTCTACGTACGGTGTTTTAAACATTTCGATAATTTACAGTTTTTATATTTGCAAATTGTAAACATAGGCGAGTTTAAAATCTTATGACGGATAATTTAATCCAGGCTTATTACATTTTTCAGCGATAACAGTTGCTTCAAAAATCAGTTGTTTAAACGGTTAAAGGTTGTTTTTAAAAATTTACGAATGTATCTTCAATATATCTTATCGTCCTATTATTCGATTTCGTTAATACTTATAATGGGAAACATTAGAGATATACATCACGCGAACTGTTTGTTTCAATATTTATACAAATTCTCAAATTCGATAAGAACAAATGTATAGTACATTACACAGTTTTTACCAAACAACTGTAGGTATTGTATCCACAATAATTATGTTGACTGTTATTACAATTATAATGCACGCGCGTATCATCACAACATTAATGTATACTCTGTAAGATAACAATCGCGCGACGTCTTACGCGATCTCACGAAAAGGGTTTTAATTATATATTCTACGTACGTAGTAAAGTACGTATTATTGTTCGTCCCGCGTGCACAGACGCCGGGACGTATACGAGGCAAAGTTATTCGTGTACTGCGCGGTATACAAATATTGGAAAACGAAAATACGATCGTCTTACACGCGTGTATCGCGCTATTTTTTCCGGCTATATATGCCGTAAAATTACGAGGTGTATCGTCACAGAGCCTATAACGATTGTTTTACTGTGCCGCGGGTACTCGCTTCGCGTTCTATTAAATATAATACGTTTGTTCCGTTCACTAGTCGCCGAATATAAACGTCGAATACGCTCCGTTTCGAAAATCTTTCACTAGTCCGTAGATTTCGAACGGGAAATCCGATCTCAACACTTTTGAATCGTGTACGTGACCATCGTACGTAGTAAAATACTTATAATAATACCACCACACGATTTCCATTTTCCTACCACGCGGTTAACTTGTCGCAGCGCGAACAATTTTGGGTCCTTTATGATTACGATTATTGTGTCTCCGTCGTGTACAATAAGTACCGATAACATTGAGTATGTGCGTCAGATCTTTTTATGACTCGTCATCGAGTCGATACAGTTTAAATTTCGAAGGAACTTTGTTGGAAATCGGTTTACTTTTCCGAAAAATTAGCAACCGTTGTTACGTCGTGGGAATTTACTACATTGTAAACCTCTTTAATGGTTTTGGTTATGATTTAGTATCTACTAAAAGTTATTGTGCCCTTCGGACTTTGACCCAATTACGTTTTTCATAACGTTTAATGTTTTTAATCAAGAAATTACGCCGTACCTTGAGAAGGAACATATGTCTTGTTAATCATCTGAATACTGAATTCTCGATTTATTGGAAGTTCTTCGTGTTTCCAAAATGTATTCATTTACGGTCTAAAGGATTTGCGTTGTGATAAATATGGGTGAGTTCGAACCGTGCATCCCGCATTACTTTTAAGTCAATATCGACAAATTAATGGGTTTTCAACTACTAAAAATCGGTTAAGGATCGTTTCTGTCTAATTCCCAGTGATTACGTTCCGCGCACTGCACCGTAATTGTAAACGACAAATGTCGCATTGGATTGTAGAAGACCGATAGAAATGTATAACGTGGACACAAACACAAATTGCCAAAGTCGTATTTGTTTGTATCGCCTAATCCATACGTATTATATAATACATATTAATATATATGTAAATATAGGGGAACGTCGGTTGTCAATTGGAGGACAAAAGTCATTATTATCTTTTATTATTATCATTATTATTTCATACCGACGCACGCGTGACGTGCGAATTATTTTTATATATGTATATATATGAACGGCATCGCGGAGGATGGCCAAAGGACGGGACGAGAGATATGGAAGTGTAGACGCGTTAAACGACCTATTGGCGTTTAAGGAATGGAGACGGTGGTCGGCGGTGACGGTGGCAAAAGGCAACAGCGACAAAACGGTAGCTCCTATAAATATATATATATATATGTATACAGGAAGATGGTGACGACGGGATGCGACCGAAACACATTCGGGTTATTGCAGATCGATATACAGTCTCTGCGGCGGTGGTGGTGGCGCGGAGTAGGCGGTCGCGTTGTTGCGGCACATCTGTGACGGTGGCTGTGGCGGTGGAGACGACGGCGGCGACGGCGGCAGCGGCGGCGGCAGCGTCGACATCGGTAGTGTAATGGGTATATAGTGTAATTTATATATATATATATATATATATAGAAGTAGTAGTAGTTGTAGTAATAGTAATAGTAGTGGTGGTGGTAGTAGTGTCTGTGTGTAATGCCGGAAGACCCTTTAAACGAGAGACAGACGGACGGAACGAAGGGGAAGGACGCGAGAAAAGGGCGAACGGGAAAACGGGATGTACGACGAGAAAAGTATATAGGAGCAGAAGGGACGACGGTGCGAAATTCGATACATACATTGCGAATATCTATATACATCCCGAAAGTATGCTGCGCCGACTAAATATATATATATATATATATACACCGATATACGGTATATATTTATACCGAATTGATGATAAGGAGAGGGGAAGGTGCAGTGTACATTAAATATGTGTGTGTGTGTGTGTATGAATTAAGAATCGATTTCGATTTGCTTCCTACGTGTTTGTCCGGTCATCATTTAAACAGCACGTGCCCGACAAAAATTTATCGGACATACTTTTCGTTTTTGTTCACTCCTGAGAAAATACCGGCCGATTCATGTATGCACATAAACGGTAGATTGACGGCCGCCCGAAGTCGTAACGTGCACAAACAATAATCAAACGCATACAACGGATCGTCGACCGGAATAAACGAAGAATCGGAAATCGTACGTTATTCCTTTATTGTTTCTTTTCGATCACTTTGGCGTAGTTTTTCATTTCGTTCGTCCTAAAGTCCATGATCACCGTTAGGATCGCTACCTCACATTAGCGTAAACGTTTCGATTTTCCTACCACATATTTTCCGTTGACTTTAAACACCGTTACTGTGTTCGACGCGCTTAATAATTTCATCGATAAATTTCGCAGTGAAAAGGAAAAATCTGTATATGACGAGAGTTTTCACGAAAATAAAAACCGGTAAAATCGTCAACACGTCCGAATTAAGTGTATAAAATATTCAACGTCCGTTGATTCCAAAATTAATACGTTCCCCGATGTTTATTAAAGGCGTTCAAAGGCGGTTGATTTTGATTAACAAGCCGATCAAACGTAAACACATTTCACATAGTCCGTGTAACGTTAAATACGTTAAAGTCCAATTACGTTTTCTCCGTTTAAATCGTGTTTAATTTTAACGGACGACGCGTGTAGCGTACTTGTCTTACGGTTTTCTCTTATCTAACGATAACTGGGCTAAATTATTCATAAATAAACGAAGGCTCTAATTGGAAGTCCACTATTTTTGAAATACTCGAATTAGTTTATTATCGGATAATAACAAATAACCACCGCACGTCGGCTTAAATAGACAATCCAACAGTACTATAAACGACTGACATAACCGTTGTTTGGCTTTTTCTAAAAATCGCGAACCTATTGATAATCCTAACGAAACTGTCAACATTGACGCGTCTCTATTTAAAGGGGATATAACAGAACGTTACTACATGAACGACGGAGTGAAAGAAATGCTTTTGGAAAATTCGAATTCCGTTTTCGACCAAGTAGGTCGAATAATAATAACGGAGGGCGTCGCGTTTGAAGGTCCGTGAGATTTTGACCTCTGTTGCCACAAAGCGGTTGGGTTTAGAATGGCTAAATTTTCGGTCATTAATTGCCGCGACGGTACACGATGAGGTGAAACGAAAATACCGTCTGACGAATGGGCAGTTTACAAAAATCTAAAAACGCGCGCGATTCCGTTATGATTTGTATCGGTACGATGGAACATAAAAGTTACGCGTAGGCCGTAAAATAGTCGGACGTGGTAGGTCACGTGTCCATAATTACGGTAGACGTTATTATTGTCTTGTGGCGGATCGCGTTCCGAAAATATATTGCAAACGGTTTTCGGGCAAGTCGGAAAAATAGGAGCCGGCTACAGATATGATCGTAGCGTCCACATCGGCGGTGTGCAAAGTCGTACAAATCAGTTCCGATACATTTGGCCCGGGTCGGAAAAACGAACGAATTTACTGCTAATGCACTAGTTCTCTCGCACACGCCCCCCCCCAAGACACGCACACACACACACACACACACACACACACACACACACACGTTTATTCGATGGATATAACGTACACGAGAGTACACGTTTCGCGAGCTTTACCCCTTCGGGGAGGGACGAATTTTACGATCGTCGCCACCACCCGAAAGGTCATCACACCCGAAACGCACACGCAAACGCGCGCACGTCCCGCGAGTATATTATATCGTTATTATCATAAGTCCTATAGATATATCCACGTGTTATCACTATCATCATCATCATAATCATCGTGACGACGTTGTAAAAGATTTCTTTTCATTCGTTATTTTTATCCGCGGTCGATTTCGCCGTTACCGACGATTCGCGCGGCGAAGCCTTCGGTGGCGGTTTTACTATCGGTTTTTCTTTTTATTTATTATTTATTTATTTATTAACGTTTCGTATAAAACTTTCAGTCGAAAATGGGAAAACAAATTTCTTGGCGCACGATTAAACGCTACACGACCGTGTGTACGCTAGTCTAATGTAGAGTTACAAAGGAGGTCTTGCTTCGTATATGTGAATGAAGAAAAGGATTGACTTAAACAAATATATATATATATATATATACACGGGTAAAAAATCTAATGTATTATAAAACTGTAGCGGAAGAACTTAGAATAATTAAAAATCAAGAAACAAGACAACTTTGATAATGCGCACCGCTACGTGTCCAAATCGGCGGTTTTTTTTTTAATAAATAAATATCGATATTATCGACGATGTCATTTGTAACGAACCTAATAGACGTGTACGTTTTATATAATTCAAAACTATAGTATAATGATTTTACATTAGGCTATAATCCAAGCATAATGACTAGAATCATTATCGAACAATCACCGATAAATACGACCTTATTCGTCGTTGTTTGGCCGATGTATAATTTATATAATAATTACAAGCGACGAATAATTTGTTTTGTTGATCGATGAAAAACTCCCGCGATAAGAATAAAAATAGGTATAAGAATTTTACGTTTTCTTTCTTTTTAAATATCAAGAAACGAAGACGTTACTTTGAAAACGATCTCTATAAAATCTGTTCGTCCGAAATATCAATTATTTAAAAAAAAAAACCCTAATTTTTTGATCAAATTGTATTCTATAAAATAGCTCGGGAAAGTATTTTCGTCGTCATATTTTGTAATAAGTATTTAACATTCAACTCGAACGCCGCAATTTATGGACCGCACGTAGCGTCATTTTGCTCGGTTGTACGTTAGACAAAAGTAGACAACAGATGCGGCCGAAGCGTATTTATGGGAGGAAACCCAGAAAATTCTCTAGCTCTACCCTTTGCGGAATTCCAGGAACGTTTTTTTTTTAAAAAGTACACCTTTTGGGCTTAAGTCGAAGATCTATTGTCGATAATTGTCGTTATTAAATGTTCAAAAACAATTTAAGTTTATTTAGTTTTAATTAATAATTCAAGTTACTAAAACAGCAATAACAGATTTCATTTTTAATTTCGTAAAAATAGTAAAAACGATTTACTTTTACAATTATTAGTACAAATAACAAATATATAACAATTTTCTAAATTTTGTGTTTTTTAATGTATACGAGTAGAGAAGGGTTTATCAATTTCGAGCGTCTAATTCTTGGTCAAAAATAACTTGACCGCTTTTTTACTTAGTGTATCAGCTTCCCCCGCCACCGAAAATATTTTCCAAATACACCCCGAATATGCGAGTATGGCTACGTCTTGAATTATTTCAAGTACAAATCGAGACGAAATCGAGTTTGTTGGAAACTAGCGATAAAAAAAAACAATAGCCCCGATTTTCGACGTATATTTATTATCGCGAAAATACGGGCGCAAATTAAAAACAGAAAACCGTAGTAAAAACAGTCCCGGGAATATTATACGCCGTTTTCGAGACCGTCGACGTTTTATACGCGTTACGAAAACATTACGCGTTTTAATTGTACGCCGATTGTCGAAACGCAATAAAATATAAGCGAAATTGTTATTTTCGACCCGGACACGCATAATACGCGTAAAACTTTTTAGATGATTATCGTTTTACGACCCGAATTGGGAATTTTTCGGCTGCCAACGTCCGCGTAGAACGATAACAATAATAACGATAATGGTAATAACAATAGTATCGTAAAAACGACGTTAACATTAAAATTCGACTAAAGCTGTTCTTCCCGGTGAAAACATTCGGGAGGATTACGCCGCATGCGCCCGTCGCCGGTAACGATAATATACCGTCCGCGTTACGTTACGCGTATAAAACACGAAATTTTATGCACACGACTCGATGGTAAGCCATTAATCCTGATCGTTGTTAAATAAACGAACATAGTGCATTAACTTGATTGTACATACACGGTAATATACATACGTTATTATTATTATTATTCTCCGTCGTTTTGGCGATATATTGTTATTGGCACGGGGACATTATTTTAATCGATTCGTAAAAAACGCGCTATTTTCGTAACCCATTCAAACAAGCGCGTACGGTTCCAGGACGTTACTTTTGCATTTATCCTAAAGTCGCACACACACAAATATATATATATATATATATGTGTGTGTGTGTGTATGTAGTTCGTGTATAATAATAAGTATAAAACTTGGATTTTAATGCGCTAAAAAAATGTTGAATGCACTTACCAACTTTTTGTCATGAAATAACAAAACTTTATTATAAACTTATACATAAAAAGCAAAGCATATTATGAAATCAAATAACTTAATTTTAAAAACGACTATAGTTACAAAATAATTGTTTATATTTATTTATTTCGAAACCGGATTGCGTGATGTTTTATCAAATACAAAATTGAAAATAATTTTTTTTAAATCGGCCGACTTTTTTTGTTTATAACTATAAATAGATTAAAAAAAGTGGCCTTAAATCGTTAATAAAAATTTATTTAAATTTCAAAAACCAGGAAAACGCATTTTTATTGGAAACACGTTGGAAGCTTGAAAAGAATCGTATCGAGCATTCCCGAAAACAAGACGCAAACGCGTTAAAATCCGATCCTTCTAGTGACGAACCATTTTATATATCAAAATGTTTCGTTCAGTGTCAACGAACGCCAATTTCATGTATAGCGTAAAACATTCTATCGCAAATTGATTTTTGCTCTCTAAATGACTATAAAGTGACGCGTATGTGTACGAATAAGAGCGCGTGACCAAAAAAGACATGTTCCACTCGCGCCCAGCCACGAAAATGATTAGCCGAAAAATAACGGTTCAACGTGAATGGAAATATAATGGGAAAACAGCCGAAATCAACCACGGGGTGAGAATATTTTAAACGAGAATTCCATAACGCCCATCTGTATAAGATAATATGGTAATTTTCGTTCCGTGACTGTCCAAATAATATGTTTTATAACAGCCGTTCGTATGTATGAACCGAATATGAAAACGGTCGGATTTCAATTTCAAACTAGATACATATTATTTACATTAACAACGACGTAGTAATATATATGTTAATAGTTTAAAAAGCGCGAGGAGCCGCGGGTGCTATTAACGTCCCGTAGAGCCATATTTATTATTTTCGATTCAGAAACATTTTTTCAACGTCCTGCTCGAAAAACGATTATTACTACCGAAACTGGAAAGTAGCTTGTTACGCGTTAAATATTGTCGAAATATTACGTGTCCATAAGCTGGCGTTACATTTTGAGCACTTCGTTACGGAAATATGACGATAATTCGTTTTCGACAATTCTGTCGGATATTATTCGCAATATTTCGGTAGTTTTTCCGTCGTCGCTGCTGGTAAATCGAAAAACGCGCGGAATAAATTACGATCATCTACAATTTGTCAACGAAAAGTAATAACGCGTGTAAAGACTAGCCGTTCTTTTTCTACGCGACAAAGTGTTTACGCGTAACAAGAAAAAAAAATTGTAAAACCGATACATCACTTCGCGCAGAACCCAAAACGTCGTCCAAGACAATATACCATAAATCCGTCGAAATACCGGAGAAATATACGTTTTGACTATTTGCGAAAAATTCGAATTCTCGACACATATTGGTGACACATACGTCGTTGCGTTGCACGTACATGAATAATAACGGCGTAAAAAAGCCTTCCATTTACATTAACGCGCGAATAAACGACAAATTCGAACTACTTATTTTAAACTCCGCTGGCTAATATATTTCCGAGAGAATATTCGTTACGCTAGCGATTCGCCCAGAAAATGTAACGCGTACATTATAATATACGAAAAGTAATATTCGTAATATTATATTTTCGCGGAATCGTACGGAAAAAAAAAATAATATCCGAAAATTATATACGTTAAAAACTTTCGTTTTTATAAGGTTTTTTTTCACTTTTGTGTTCACTTATTATTATTACTTCCTCGATGAATAAAAAAATTAAAACTTATTTCTCTCGCACAGATATACACGTACAGTTTTTTTTTTTAAAATAAAATCGTATTATCATTATTGTTTAAAAATACATTTTCTCGCAAACGTCGAATTAATTTTTTAAGCTCATTTACCGTAATATAAATGCTATAGAGTGGTACACCAGTGTGTAACGACGACGACGACGACAACAAGAACAAGAACAACAACAACAATAATAATAATAATAATATAATACGTGTGCCATGTGTGTGTGTGTGTGTGTGTGTGTGTGTGTGTGTGTGTGTGTGTTGTGTATAC
>JAIPRN010003011.1:0-12557 GCA_025469175.1 Geopemphigus sp. TES_GeoC_2020 | reverse complement strand
CGACGACGACGACAACAAGAACAAGAACAACAACAACAATAATAATAATAATAATATAATACGTGTGCCATGTGTGTGTGTGTGTGTGTGTGTGTGTGTGTGTGTGTGTGTGTGTATTGTATAAACGTGTGCGGAAACGTCGCGAGTTTTTAGGTGTAGCCGGAGACACGTGTTATAAATGTGTTTGCCGTATTTATTATTGTTCGTGTTGGTAATGGAACGCGAATAATACGAGACGAGGTTTATCGTTTTTTGTTTCCTTTTTTTTTAGTTGGCTCGGAAAACGGTTAACGAGACCACGAGGGCGACGACGAGAAGAGACGACCGAATTCCGCGCCCGTTTACACCCCTTTTGCGTCCACTGCAGGTGAATCACGGCGACCACCCGAACGAACGGTTCGTTAGTTATATTTATCTCGGCACCGGTCATTACCGAGTTCCATTTTTTAATGTAGGAATCGCGTCTCCGGTCCGGGCGCGTTATCCGTTTACGGTACGTGTCGAATGCGTTCGGAATACGAGAGAACGCGTTCGGATATCGGCCGTATTTAGAAGTTTAACGTCCCGAGGAAATCGGCGTTTCGACCGTGTCCATTGTCGAAACTAACCAATAGCCTACTCTGTGTTCGTCATTTTCTTTACGTAAATCGCTTTTAATTATAGATATGTTTAAACCTTACACATATTATCGGCAACGGTGACGTATATTCGATAATCATGTACCGACGTTGGGCACACTCGGTGGCGAATTTTAGAGTAAAATTACGTCGAATCGAGCGAAATACACGAGCGCGCTAAATTTTAAGCAAAAGCGCGGAACGTGCTAAAACGCACGACAAAAATTATCGTTAATTTATTTATCGGTAATTTTCGGATGCTTATACGCTAGTAACACTATAAATCCTCCTTTAATCTTTGTAACAAATTAGGCAAACATTAATGATCCTTCCGGAATACAAAGTTACGCGAAAACAACAGAACTTTCGTCGTGTTTTCCATTTGGTTCTTTAAATTGGCCAAAGCGATAATTGTCAAACGTAGCAAAAATTTTTCCAAAAAAAAAAAAATTTACGCAGTTCCCGTGAACATTTATAGGTTTTAAGATTTAAGCGCGCGTTATTTGAGACGCAATTATTGACACTTTCAAAAACGTCTGTTTTCTGTAAAATAAAACGTTCCAAAATCAAGTCGTTTATGAAACGTATATAATCAAATCTACCAAAAGTGTATTCTATACGACGAAAATCGCTTCGATATACGCGTAGGCGTTGGACTTGGTGGCCATTGAACGAAATTTAGCACAAAGTTATTTATCGAATAAACGACCGTTAAAACCGCAACGGGACTAACGTAATACTAAAAAAATAATTCGCTATACTACAAGAATAACCTAAAATACATTTTTCTCTGCTCACGGCTGGCTCCGAGCAAACGTTTTTATAAAATGTGAATTATAAATATAGCCGAGCGGTGTAACAACACGTACGTACAATACGGGTACCGTATTATTATCGACGACGTCTGTCGAATATCGGCCTAGTAAGGCGATGCCCCAATAACGATGAACGAAATTCGGTCGGACGGACGTGACGCGCACACATAGAAGTCCGAGCAACGAAATTCTCGGCCCGTCCTGTCTACGGCCCTGCGCCCTGCTTGATCGTGGCGAAATAGTATTCGAAAGTCTTTTAGGTTCGTTTTGTGCTTCGAAAATTCGTCGATATTGTTCGCGCCTGCGCGTCATTGTAAACGTATATGTTCTCCCCGTACAGGAAACGATTTATAACGATTCTATTAAATCGTTCCCACTGTTCGTAAACACGTCACTTTGTATTCGGCCGATAAACTCTTCCTTAGTTTTCGCGTACATAACGGTTTTATTATTTGTAATTGACGAAATATATGTCCTTTCTAAAGGAATATTTTCGATAACGAGTACTTACATACACGAACTTAGGTACAATAAAATAAAAACGTGGACGGAGCAAATAACGATTCTCAATAGCGTATAATTCAAGGTGGTTCCTTTCAAGGCGTCATTTCGTCCCCTCGGCTGTTCGATATATTTACTTTAGATCGACCAACCGTCCCCAAAAATTTCTAGTAGTAGTTTACTACGCGGACCGTCTAAATTCACCTATAAATCGCGTCAGAAACGGACAATTACGAAATGTCGAAATAGTGAGATACGAAATACGGCGTCGTATTAATATTAACGAGAATAAGTCCGTCCGCGGCGCTTTAAATGTACGCGGAAAAATCCATCACCGGTTCACGATATTCACAAATACCGATTAAGTAACCTAACCCAAATAGCTAGGACTTACAAGACAGATAAACACCGTTACTCGGGCACCTGACATACATTCGAAAATAGTACACCATACTGAATTAGCGCCCGAGCGGTTTCATCGCGCGTTACCAAATAAACGTTCACAGATTAATAATCCAAACTAAACTGACCTTGTAGTATACGTCAAATATATTGACCTATTTGGACAAACGTGTCGAGTGTTTCGTACCATTGTTGACGTTGTTCCATATGTTTTGAACGACACGCACCGCAAAAGGCACGTTAATTACGAACAGAAAATTCATCCAAATTTCGCCACAAGAAATGTTTCGATATCTTCGAGGTATCACAATAATCGTTTGATTTTACGCCTTTAAAATTCTTCTATTCCCAAACAAAAACGGTAGAACCTCTAAACATTAATTTTACGGAATCCCGCGAACGGAGGGTGTTTCACTCGAGCCAAACATGCCGGCCATTTTTAAATTTCACGTGGCACATTACGCTTATTGTGCGCAATTTATAGATTGTGCATAATACGGATTGCATATTTTTCTAATAAAATAAAAAACAATTTCTTCTTTTAAAAAACGCGTATATCGGGCAAACAAAGATAATTTGTATAAAATACGTTTGTATTATACATAATCGTACGGTGTATACGGAAACAGAAAAATAAAACGTGTTTTATGAAAATATTATTTACATAATATATACAGTTTAATACTTAACCCGTCGTCATTGTTTATTCTATACATACTATGTCCATTGTTTGGAATGACGTCACGTTTTGCTATGGTCGCAATTAATATTCAGAGAGTTTTGGGGTTTTCTTACTGTTTACTGTACGTAAAATTATCGACAAATATAATAGCGCCCCAGTCCCTCCGCCGTATTTGTAATTGTTATATACATTTATCGTACATTGGCGTACGTAAATACTTTTTAAATATATTAAACGAACGGGTAGAATAAAAACATAAACGTCGCGCTTTTTTAACTTTGACGTATCGATAATGTAATTTTATTACACGCGCGCTTAAATATAAGTATATAAGCTCGTATTACGAAAATTATGTATACTCGTTGACATCGAAATCACGTATTAGTTCGTTGAATCGTACTCGTATTATAATATATCGACGTCGGTGATTCATAAAAGCGAGCGCTCCAATATAACTCGCACGAGACCGTTAATTTTAAAACAGTCTATGTATACCGTATGCGTGTTCGGTTCACATATCGCGCAAAACGACGGAATTCGAATAAAATAAACGCTAAATGTACAACCTTTGGAAAATCCGCTATTCTTCCGATCGTCGAACCGTTTCGGGACGATTTCGAAACTATGAAATTCGAACAATTAATAAACTCGCGTTCCTCGAATATTATATAAGACTGCGACAATATGCTACACGTGTTTCGTGGCGCAAATTATAATTTTACGTTTGTGAATTACCGCGGAGAATTAAATACGCATGCGCCCGATTTGTGTACGCGAAATCTTCAGCAATAGTCTTCATCCGCGGGACGCCAGTGTAAATTGTTATTATTAATACATTTTCGAGCAAAGTTATTGCGTTTATATTATGTTGCTGGAGCGATATAAACGAGTAAATACAGTGTTCCCACGAGAAAGTTGTTAATTATTATTAATCGTAAGTTAAATATCTCGTTACTCCGTAAAATATTCAAATCTAAGTGTTAGCGAGGCCGAATTTAAAAAAAAAAATAGTTATTAATTTTCTCGAGTTTACGGCAAAATTTGTAATATTTTAAATATGTACGCACCAGCCTTTATGACCATTCAGTGAATAATAACGAGTTTACGTAAAAAAAACTATATAAATACGAAAAACTTCAAATATTCCTAATTAATAACGATTCTGTAACATTCCGAAACCGAAAAAATATAAATAATTCGTTTTTTAAATACTAAAACAATCCTCTAAATATATTATATGTAAATATAGTCCTTAATAATTGTAATCTTTGCAGTAATTAAAACGCGGATTTCGATTTATGAGCGATAAATTAATATTTAAATTTACTACATTAATACACTACACTAATTACTTATTATTTAGCGCGAAATTCGCGTTAAACGTGTGCGTACAATATACGTAAAAACTAAGCGAATTGCTCAATTTCCTTATCATTAATTAAGTAACTTGAATAGTTAAGTTAACAGTTCTCATTTAAAGTTAGTTACTAGTTACTTGTAAATTTTGTCGTCATGTTCTATTGATTTACGTTTTCGTCATCAATTTCGTAGCGATATTTTGTAAATCACTTCCCACCGACAGAATCTGAATACGAAACGAGTTTGGGAACAATTATCGTTGCCGTCATCGACGGCCGAAAAGTACGAAAACGTCTGATGGGTGGGGGGGACGAAATGATTTAAGAAAATTGAACATAAGACATTGTAAATTGTTACGAGTTAATCAAAACTAAAAATTAAACTTGTTAAGTTACGAGAGCGATAAACGTAGCTATAAAAAAAACTAAATTTAGTAACTTTGTAACTATAGTTACTGTGAAACTTTAACATATATATATATATACACGCACGAATAAGTATATGATTCTCAAAATTTCTATATATATTATATACGATACGAGAACGAGAGACCGTTTGAAAAGTATAACGTATAATCATATTTTTATATGTATATATATATACGTAATAAAATAAATTGCTACAAAACAACGACGCGACTATATATCGCGTCGAGTTGTAATACGTATTGTATTAAGTATTTTACTTGGGCGATTTTATACTCGAATCATGACGAAAAAGAAACATAAAACAATTTCTTAAAGTGTTAGGCGTGAAACACGACAGTAATGTATTTGAAGGAATATTATTGACAGCGCCTGCAGCCGTACACGAATACACACACACACACATATATATACAAGTCATTTTGTTTTTTGCCATTCGAAATATAAGCGCCGAATCGGAGACTCCGCGAGTGTTTCTGACAACTCGGCGCTCGCTTATATATTATATCGTATATCGCGTGACGTGGAAATAATACGATGAAAAATACGACTTAAGTGCATTATACTATTATGTCTGTAAACAAGCGCGACTATACGGCTTTATAAGTTTGTTGGCGAACGCGTGTACACACATACACACACACACACACACACACACACACACACACACATGTTTATACATCAAACAGATATTTCGTTTGTAAGTATAATGTTTTTTCGTTACCGTAAAAACGCGCTTTTGTAGTTCACGCGCACACATGCGCCATCATATATATGTTCGGCGTTAGACGTGACAGCTATTGTTGAGAAAAATTCGGACGAAAAAAGTTTCGAAAATTCCTGTTTCCATATAACACCGATACGCGTCCGTATTACGACCAGTATAAGTGTAAAATCTTAGACAATTTGTTTCGTCTTTCTCATTCTGGCTATTCCGGTAAATAAATAGCGACAAGTGAACCGCTTAAGCTCGAATCGCGCAAACAACATACGCGTTGAACACGTATTAAATATATGTATGGCGGACTAGGAACGAACAGAAATAGTACAGTCGACACGAAATTATAGCAAACGGACATACGTATTCGTTCAAACTATACTCTACACGTAATTACCGTTAACGGTGAAACCACCGTACACAGCACTCGTCGGTCAGTTCGACGATTTTAAACCGCCGGGTACAATATTATAACCGTGTATTTTTTTCAATACCTCACCTGGGACATTTAATTCGAAACCATCGTATAAATTACTATATATATAAACTCGTAAGATCCCTCAAACGATTAAATTTATTCGGTCCATTAGTCTCGACTACGGCGGTATATACCGTTTAGTATATGCACATACGACTCAAGTCCAAAAAAGGAGACATACACAGCACACGGTAAAATACGGATCGATCTGAATTTCGCGCCAAATTTTCCCTTCACCCTGACAAAAAAATATTAATAACGACCGGTTGACGTTTATACGATATACGTCGTTTATCGGTCGTTCCGCGTCAAATACTTCGGTATATATTTACATTATTGTAATACGCGTGAGGACACGATTCGGTCTCGTCAACCGCGCATAACTACTAAATATAACGTTTGTAACTACTACTACGAGTTCAATATATACTCGACGTGTTCGGGACTATAAACGCTTACTACGTTTTGAATTAAAACCTCAGATACGGAATGATCACGTCGAAAGAAAAGTGAAAAAAGAAACAAAAGCAAATGGACAACGGTAATAACAGGTATAGAGAGAATATAAGAGGCTCGGGGAGGGATGTATTAGCGTGTGTTAATCGCGATGACCCAAATATTCGGGAACGATTCGATTTTCGCTTTCGACTGTATTCGGGTCCGTAATAATATTAGTTACAAAAAAACCTATTGCATGTTAGACAATGGTTTCCGTAAAGTAAAAACAGTGTTCGTTACATTATCTCGCCGTCATTTCGAGGTTAGAAACGAGAGCAACGTGTGACGCTCTTGTCTCGTATTAAGCTACAATTGAGATTGTTTTTTAAATCTCTCGAAAATAGAACACTTTAACTACCCCACCGCGAAATGCTTATGGGAAAAAAGTCGTTGTTTTTATAGCGGACATTTTGCGCGTCGATAGTTTTTTATATGATAACATAAAATGTATCGTATAGTCGTAATACGAAAATCGAATAGTCGTTAGATATATAAATCGCGTATTCATTTCCTCTAATCGCGCGTGATGAATACGTCTTTGTAAAATTGATGTCCGTTGTACGCGCCCGGTTTCTCACATTCCACGAAGCCGCGATCAATTATTAAACGGAGAAATATTATTTTCGAGATCGCGAAAACGGACTGATATGGTTACACGCGTCAATCAGAGCCTGAAACCTTTTGGTCCTTTCGAATTCCATACACTTTAAAGATTTACTAATAATATGCAGCGGGTATCGGTTAAATAAGATTAGTTAAGAATCGCTTAATTTTAAAATTTTCTAACCGAATGTAATTACGAACATCGACGAAGTATTCTCTTTTTCGTCATTTATTTCCGATCGATAAACCATTATGGAACGCAGCGAAATAAACGTTCGAATATTGTAACCGTTATAATTGATTAACGACAAAAAAAAAACGACCGCGTTTAACTTCTAAACAATAAAATAACATTCCCACTTGGAAGTGTGTCGGTGAATCCACCCCCAAAGCGTTTATTTCTTTTATTAAAACTCTTTCCGAATAAAAAAGCTTTATAAATACGCCAATGAATGTCAATGCTTTAATTTCTTATTTTCCGATCGCTGGTCATGAAGCCATAAAACCCGTTGTGATTATATACTATTCTAATAAAAAAATTTCTCAGAGAGAGCGAGGTTTTTCACGATTTTGCGAATTTTCATATTTTAAAAACAATTTTCGCGTATTACTACGAATACGCATACACACACGAAAGATAAAAATTAACAGCACTTATATGGTGCGAAATCTAACGAAATTGTTTAGATCATGTTTCCTTATATCTAGACCATTCATGTGTGTGTGTGTGTGTGTGTGTGTGTAGTTTTTGAATAAAAGGGGTTTGATCTTAAGTTCGCCAAAAAACGAAACTTTTCCGCGTATTCGAACGTTGGTAAAATCGTTTTATTTAAAAATAATATACCGTCGGTATAATTGTCACGGGGAAAGACCGATTTGTAATGGCAAATGTACGCGGCGCGCTCGGGGTCGCCACGGCAATTTCGATCGTCTATTAATCATAATATTATCACGGACGACTACGACTTATTTATCGCGCGTGTATATTATATTTGTGTCCGAGACGCCGAGCAATAAATAGCGTAATAATAACAACAAGCATTCCATGACGCCGCGACGGTGTATATGATAATATTAGGTAGACGCGCGCCAACTTCGTGTCGCGGAATAATCTCCGGGCGTAGCCGGGCTCCTTTATCGTAATAGGCGTTTGACGAAGTTTCAGAATTCAGAGTTAAACCGGTCGCTCGATGTACTTTGATGTTTCCGAGCCCGTCGAGAACGAGCGATATTTGTTTAAATATATTTCTTCCCGGGAAAAGAAAAACGTGTACAAAATAAACGGTACGAAAGAAACAATTTTAGATCTCCGTATCGTCTTTACTTGTTTCGAACGTCAGAATTCTTTCAGGCCGCGCGTTAAACGAATAAATTAATGGCCCGCTGCATTCGCCACGTTTGAACGTTCGACATTTTCCAATCCATTGGCGAATTCTTCGCTAGTGTCCCGCACGCTCAGATCATTTAGGACAACGGCCGTACAAATATCCAACGGCTCGGGTCGGTTTCAAGGCGCTGTTTGCCACGAACTCCGGTAACGGCGTCCCGGCAACCGCACGCGATCGTTAATTTTTCGAGCGGATTTTCGTCGATCCCCATATTTCACAAAGCTGATCTCGCGCTTAGTAATTGTTTCATTTCGTATCGACAAACGATGGGCCTACTAATGTTGGACTTATGCGCCATAAATGAATATATACGTATTTAACGGATATCCAACGGTTCGCGAATAAAACGATCGGTCGTGTAACAGCTATTAACGAAATTAAAATAACACCCGTTTTCGATTACCTCAGAGCGCCCGATAAGTTAAATTATATACGCGTTTTATACACATTTAGGTATATAATATATTTATATATATATATATGTATATATATATATATATATATATATACATTAGAGTATATTGGCTAAAAAGTCACGCCGGAAATTATATTCGTTAGCGACCCAATAACGAAGTTATTATTGTCCATAAAGGAACGTATTTATTATCATTATATTGTATACGAATTCGTTGAATTCCCATTTTTAGTTTTGGAACGTTTGACAAGAGATAATAACGAATGACCTATCCTAAAGCCTCGAACGATATTTTTTTCACGGTTTTCGAAAATAAGAACACTTTTAACATTTTTTTGGTGGCATAGAAACGCAGTTTGTAAAAAAAATTTTAACGGAAATATAAACGTATACCTTTTTTCAATTTGTGATGTAAACGTTAATGGCCACGTAAACTGGGCACTATTTTAGACCTAAAAGCTAGACGAAAATTCGATCACTTAAAGTGAATCGAATTTATTTCTGGGAAAAGATTTGAACTCCTTTCTAGATTATTATGTGGCTCAGATTTTTGATGTTTTCACTAAAACTGCTTTAAAAAACGAGGTCAATTTTCGGTACCTTTTCGAAGATTTGTTTCAATATACCGAGAGAAAAATTGAAACATTTAATCAAAATTCCAGCGACAATCTAGAAAAAAGACGAAATTTTTGTCACAATTAAATTTTATTCGTATGTTATAGTTCTTGTGTTTAGACCGTCGAGGTACGCCCATACAATTACTACATTTTTTTTTTATTATTGGCATGTTCAAACGTATATTTAGTTGGTGGTTAGCTGCACTCACTTTTTTCATAAAACAATTGTGTGCACTAGCAAATACGTTTCCTATCCTCTTAATTGGTCCTTAAATAACGTAGTATGTACCTAAAATTTGCGTCTGATTTAATTTCCTAGGGTTCGCGAGCGTAGTTTTTTGAAAAACTTTAAACGATTTCACAAAACTGCAACTTGAAAAATGTATTTCGAAGAGAAATTTGTTTTTGGACGATGTTAAAATTAATGGAATACGATTTGAGTATACATATATATGAATCGAACAAGTATCTAGGTATATTATACTCATTCGTGTGCTCATATAAATGAAATAAAATTCCGTATAAAACTCGAACACAATGTATAGCGAAATGGTCAAATAAAGAACACCGATTTAAACGAACCATTTTGTTCTTTATTTCGTAATATTTCCGCGCGTCGTTCGATAAGCGCGTCAATCCTTAGCGCTATAATTTTGAACACCGATTTCTATTACGTATATGTATAGAAAGTATTCGCGTTAGATAGTCGTCCCGACGGCGATTCGATATATTCGATGGAATAGAAAAATCTTTTGCGTTCGACACAATACATAATTCTGACGTTTGTAACAAGAAATGGTTTTCGATATATCCCAAGCTGACACACGCCGGTATATTATACGCATTCGTCTCGAGCGCTTAGCTAGCATATAATCATTTACGGTTATTGTTTATACTCAAGGCTAAGGGGAATCAAAGGAACAGCGAGGTAATCTTTTAACGAGGATCGATTATCAACTTTGAACAAATTCGCGAGGTGGCGCTTTTTCGAGATGTCTCGTTACACGGATAACACTGCTGGATAAACGATTCGGAAGTTTTGAATAAAAAATTAAAACCTGGCCAATAAGTAGGTCGTGATGATGCAAAATGATCGATTTTCAACTCGTTGACTGAGATAGTTGATATCAAAGGTCCCGTAACGTTAAGTCTGTGGAATTTCATTTGTTTTGTTGGTCATTTATTTTACCTACTCAATTTTATTCGAACCCGTAGCCTGGATTATCGAGATATTTTATTAAAATTGGATAAAGTATCGTCAAAAATAGGTACAAAGCAAATTTCGACGAGGACCCTGTATATAAATACGGTCGGGGGTTTGGAAAAATCTGCCCTTTATTATTAATTTTCCACTTTTAAACAAACGTATATATATATTTGGCTAAAACATATTAAATTCCTAACGTTGCTTAATATTTAGTGTTCGAAATTCGTAATTAATTATAATTATTTATTTTTTAGTATATTAAGTTAAATACCGCGGTTAAATTTAAAACGATTCCGGTGGTTGGGAATTTTTAATTATAATATTTTATTTTAGATTCTTAAAAATACATAAACATTTAGGTGGTAAATGCATTTTTTAAGATAATTGATAAACGAATTTTTTTTTTTTTTTTGAACGAATAATGAATATGTAAATAAACAAAATTTTGTATTATTGCTACGCGTACGTTGAAAATGATTATTAATGTGCGTATCGATAGCTGATAGAAATGATATAGATACGATACAGTGATATATCTATAACCGAACACATCCGTTTGAAAATATTATATTCGTTACTGCTAAAAATGCAACAAGTGAATCAAAAATGAACATACTTAATAGTCCGATCATAATTTTAGTTAAGATTTAATCGTAGTTCGTATGCCTCGTCCGTATTAAGTACGAATTTAATATTAAAATATATTTTTCGATATTCTTTTTTTATAGTCGCCCATAATGAATTTAAAATAAAAACGAAAATAAATTTCCACACATAAACGAATTATAAAACGTTTTCTTAATTGAAATACGTTTACTTTTGACGTATTAATGTTCTTTTTCAGGAATTTTATCCTTGTCGGTTATTTATTTTATTTTATTTATTTATTTATTAATAAATATAATATAAATATAATATAACATAATATAATAAATATAATATAATATAATAAATATAATACTTTATTCGTATTACGTTTAAAAAAAAAACCATAACAATAATATAGGTCTGTTTAACGTTATAAAACAAAACGTAACGGTACGATTATTGTTAATTAATTTTACAGTCGGCGAGGAGAAATCATAAAAAGATAAAATACCCGAGTATAGTCAAGGTAGCGCACTAAAATTAAGTTTAACTAAAGACTATGAGGAATGTGAACACTGAGAACAACTGACCGACGAGCATCGACATATTTATGTATCAATGCACAAAAGAAAGGACAGGGTAATTATAAATAACGACTAAGATACCATCGCGTTGGTCTTAACGATAAATGCTTCGACGTTACGCGATTTATATTAAGCTGCTTATTTATTTGTATTCGTTCGTTATTCGACGAATTGATTTTGTACGTTGGTAATTTTTGTAAATAAAAAAAACCGGACTCGAGAAGGAAAAATTGAGAGATTTGTGGTCCGGGTTTGGGTCTGTGTAAAATGTGCCCCGGGACGGCCAAATTCGTTAACGCGTGGCATCGATACCGGTCCGTTTACATCGTAAGAGAATTTCCACCCGAAACGATATACGTATAGACGGCCACGGCGACGCTTAACTTCGACGAATTTCCCAAAGCCTAATTTAATTTATGTACGCGCGGCAGCCGATAATAATGAAAAGCCAAAACGAAACGCGCCCGAGTTTACGACGTGAATAAATAAATTATTTAAAACTTTCAACTGGTATTTTATTGTCGCTGCCAAAATCCCGCGCGCAGCGGCGGCAGGAGAAAACGAATGTTTTTTTTCCGTTTTCCTTATTCGATTTTCATCATCTATATATATATATATATATATATATATATATATATATATATATATATATATATATAT
>JAIPRN010003010.1:0-24774 GCA_025469175.1 Geopemphigus sp. TES_GeoC_2020 | reverse complement strand
GTGTGCGTGCGCGCGTGTGTGCGCGCGTGTGTGCGTGTGTGCGTGTGTGTGTGTGTGTGTGTGTGTGTGTGTGTGTGTGTGTGTGTGTGTGTGTGTGTGTGTGTGTGTGTGTGTGTATGTGTATGATTACAGGAAGAGGAGGGGTATAGGAATGGAATTTCATATATGTACATAATGCATGTATAGGTATAACTATGATAGTATAATATATATATATTATTCAGGTATACGTAAAATGCTTGAGAACTCGTAAAGAAAATATTCCCAGTGTGTTTGGCGAACTGAGACGGTGGCGAATGGTGGGCGGCGGCAGCGGTACATATATTATAATAATACAAACACGATTGCACACGACGACGGGAAACGTATTTTAATAACGGTCGACCGATGTTTTAAGACCGTGTAATTACCGTAAAAACAAAGAGTGTTTTCGAATCGGTCGCTACGGAATTTCACTTTTACGGACAATGAAAAATTAGCACCGAAGTGCGTACGTAAATAATAATAGATTCGTCGTCGTATTACCAACGTGTGGTGAAGCTTTGTGTCGAGGAAATTTATTGATATGTGTGTGTGTGTGTGTATTTGTATCTGTTGCGGTGAAAGTACTAAGCGGAGCCTAAAACTGTGAACATCACGAAGTTGGGAAGTGCGTTACATCCAGAAAATTTTCTTATCGAATTTTACGAATTTTTCGTACGTTTTTCTTGTCATTCTATCGTGATAAAAACCGTATATGTTATATTTAAATGGACTCTACAATTGTTTCGTGATTGCTCATGAGAAATGGTATACAATAACGTACTTTGTCAATTTCATAAATTTTTTTTCGTTTAACTAAATTAATAATTGGTTTTTAATTGACTAGACTCGAACTAGTTTAATGTATAAAGTCGCTTGCGTTTTATTTATACGCATAATGCCCAAAGCGACGTACAAATTACGCGCGTGGCGTAGTGATTTTTGACAAGGAGACGATTTTTCGTCGGAGCTCGTCGAATTTTCATATTTTGTACGTCAATTCGAACGTTCGTATTATTTTATAACGTGTAATTTTTTTGTTCGAAAATTCACATCGAACACCGAATATTAACATATAATATAAATATAAGAAAATAACGACGGCATCTAGCAGAAGATAACATATATCGACCACATCAAGTCCTCCTCGTATCTATTATTAGATTCGTTAATGACTTCCGTAGTACGTGTAATGACGGATAGGTAGGCCGCGTTTGCTGTGAGTAAATATAGGGACTTCATTACGTCGATCTGTTAGCGTATCAACATTTTATTAGAGACCACGTGTTATATGATTTTTAGTATCTACTGTGCGAAATTGTTTTACAATATCACTATTTTAAGCAAATCAATTTAATACAAACGAATGGTCTATATAACGATTTTATTAATGTAAGTCCTGATCATGAGAAAAAGAAACAAACGGAATATCGAGACGATAAAGACGAAAAAACACAATTTGATTTTAGCGTTTGTAGTAAAAACTTGTCCGTAACAGCGGCTCGTCTTAATGACGAACACTTGGACGGATTTAAAATTGTAGTTTTAATTGTAATTTCGTTACTTCATGTTCGAATTAGTGGAAACCTTCAAAAAAAATTAAGAATATATAGCGTTGTTGCTCCGAATAATTTTACCCCGTGTTTAACGCTCGTTGATCGTTGAAAGGAATTAATGGCGAATATAACATTACTGCGTCTTTAAAACAATATGATTCTTGTTGCCTGTTTGTCAAAAAATTTCGAGAATTGTTTTACGAAAACTAAAATAGCGCGAAACATCTTACTAAACTAGGCTTTTCGTTATCACGCCGATATATTTCTACGTATTTAATCACATTAACGGCAAAAGAGGAAAGGGCGACATTTTAAAATCGGACCTGTACAAAGTACGTTATTATAACGAAACCGCTGACAAGTGTCGGCGCCCGAAATTTGCTTTTGTGGCCCTGATTTCGGACTTTTTACACAATATCCTGGTATCCTACGAACCATTGTACGACTACACGCGGCGCAGATCGTAGTATCGTGAATATATTTCCTCGGCCCCACAAGACGTTTCCTTAACGCACCTGTTACGCACAATAATACAAACGTATTACGAATTTTTTGTCCGAAGACCGTAAAAACGAATACGCGAATGTCCGCGAAGCACGTATCTATATACAGTATTCAAGCCCCGTTAAACAGCGTATATTACAACATGTAAAAACGTTTTAAAGAAATATTTTTTTTTTATTTTCGCCGCGACGAAATTGGGGCCGACTTTTTTCATCGGCATCCGTTCAGCGAATGTTTTGAACGGGTTATCGGACATACCGGTGTTTGGGTCTCCAGGCTTGTAAGTATTCGGAAGAAAATAAATAAATTATCGTGCACGCGCGTGTTGGTTTCCGTCCGTGCGCGTCGAACGAAATACGCACTCGCTGTAAACGCACGTATAGGGGAATATCCGTATAGTCCGTACAGCGTTTATATAACCCGACAGGAAAACCAAACGTTATATTATAACAACACTTACCGATCGTAAATTCCGATTTAAAATGTTACACGATCGTACGAAGTGTAAACAATGTTGCGGTAGAGGGCGTTTAAAATGGGTTATGCGGTTGAAAAAATCGTCGACGGCGTTCGGCGGGATTTAAATACGTGTTGGAAAAACCGTTTTTACGAATTTTTCGGGAGCGTTTTTCCCCTCGAATAATTTTACGTTATTACGTTTATTCTCTATTGGACGATTACAAATTACAGGAGCGATATACTTTTGCTCTGAGTGGACCAAACTCGACGATGCGCCATAATCTAAACGAAATCAAACGACGATAATTGACGGCTGATTCCGTTCATTCTGTGAACGTATTATTTCTGCGTCTTTTAATTGAAAATCTTTTGTTCTCGATACTCGTCGACGAATATTTCCCAAAGCGTCGTGACAATAACCGAAGCCACCGACACACGTACGTCGAATAATTGAAATATGACCTTACGTCGTATAATATGCCATAAAAACTAAAGAAAAAACTACGCAGAAATACTAGTATAAAAAAGATCGTATTTTAATTCGAAACATCGTGGTGAGTCGTAATTTTACATAGTATATGGGAAAAAATATGCAAATGTACGCTAATCCGAACTTAAATCGTTTATAATTAACGTCCGCGGTGGTATACGTATGTTTAGTATTTTCGATTTTTCTTTTGTACGATTATGGTGTTGATTATCATTGAACGAAACCCAATATTATATACCTCTATAGTAAAATAGCGTGTGTCAACTACAATTATTCAAATGCATAATAGAGAATTCTATAAAAAAAAATAAATAACAAATCTATATAAATGCTTAAGCTTGACATCGCTATAAAAGTCCTTGTCCTTGTAATAATAATAAAGCAGATACAATTTTTCAGGCATATAATATACACGATACACGCTCGTAATATTTATATACATATATACATTTTGTATCGTAACGAATTCGTTATAACTCGGGACATAAATAATCGTGTACAGTAATAATAAAATACCGGCGTACGAATACGCGTATACGCTTTACGATTAAAAATTGACGTGGACTGTTTTTATTTTTTAATTCCACGTCGTTATACGGATATATGAAACGTCGATAGTGTACCGAAAATTGAATATCGAAAATAACGTTGACGATACATATTCATGGATCATAGTCGTATATGTGTATATTGTGTATCGATTTAATATTATTCCGAAAGTAGTTTTGTAAGATACCTATTTGATCTTTCGTATGGTTGTACTTTCACGCGTGAATGACAATAATACAACTGCAGTTGCCCTACCCAGTATCCTCGATAAAATATACAAACTGCAATATACGCATACCGTACGACATACACACACATTATTAAATTTGTACTTCATTGCCGACATTAAATTTATTATATTTTTTACGTATTACTAATATGATATATATATATAGGTGAATACTGAGTGAATTATTATCAAATAAACTTCCGAATCTCGTTATGGCCCGTATAACCGAGGAACAAGTATACTCGAAGGGAAATAAAGTGTATTTCTTTTACCCTTCGGGCCACGTGTTTCCGTTAAAGTTAATTTAACGTGATGATTAAAATCGAGAATGTTCTGGAAATTGATTCGAAATTCAATTTGCGCTGTACGGGGATTGCGTCTAAAATGTGTCATTCGCTCCGATCGCGGTGGTCTTATTCTCGATATTTAATATTAATTTTAACGCGACGTCATTTTCGAATAAACCGCCAACTACCAACACGCATTTCGTCGTTTTCGAAAATAATCAATTTCCAAACATTGCTACACAATATGCATCATAATATTTTACGGCGATTTTACGAGCTTTTTTCGTTATTATTGTTATTATTTTAATTATTTATTTTTACAACTATTAGCTTACAGCTAATCACAATCAGAGCTCGACAATTAAATTAAAACTATACTTTTAATTTTTAATTTTTAATTGTTTTTTCATAATTAATACTCCGCATATAGTTTAATAATTTCCAAACCTTTTTTCTTCGTGTACCACTAATTTGTACTAACGTCACGTATCGCTGAACCATTAATAATTTTATTCGGATTGAACTATATACATATATAGCGTAAAATAGTCAATAACTGGTAATAACTGTTTTTGAAAGTATATTTGTTATTTAAAAATAGTTTACTTTACCTAAAACGTTAATGTAGAATTCAATAATTCTAGTTTAAGAAAAAGTAAACAATTTTCTTCGAGTACCGGCTGTGCGAGTCTTTCGCTTACCATCAATTAAGAACGACCGACGAATACTATATTACGATCTAGACAAACCTTATAACACGTGTAGTATAGTCGAAAAATATTCTTTTATTTCAGTAGGACTTGTGGATTAAATTTTCGTGTTTTAAACAAAATGGTTAATACGTATGTACGGTTCGAGAGAAAAAAAGCAAATTTAATTAGCGACTAATTGTACCTAGCGTCGCCGTTGTTCACGAACTAAAAACCGTGAAAGAAATTCTTTTTTTTCCGCAAAATGAATTTGTTTTCATTACCTATTTTAATAATACCCTCGCAATTATAATGCGGAGGCGCTCATATAAAACCGGTTTTATAAATATCGCGTATATTTTAAGTCCGAAAATGATCGTAGAAATGTTTCGAATGAAAGTTTCGTACGTCGTCTTACACAGAAAATAAACGAGTCCAATAAAACTGAAATGAAAACAATCCCTGCGCTTGTATAATGTTAAGCACATGCGGTTATTTATCTTATAATATATACAAATAAGTGAAACAAATTTGGAACCATTACGAATAATTTTCGGTCACTTCTAAAACGTAATATATTACGGTCTTTTAACGTTTAAGTATAATCTAATAAAATTCGATACTTTAAACATTGAAGTCTAAGAATTTAATACAATGTCTTACACACGATACTTTAACAATATTAATTGATTTAGGCATTTTAAAAATATTAAAAACCGAACTTGTTACACCTTTTCAAATCGTTTACTTTTGTCACGCTTATTTTACAATTTAAAAAGGAGAACTATTGTTTATAAGTTCAAATTTCCAGAAAAAAAGGATTACTTTTGCAAAATAAAATGAATACTTATGTAATGTATCCTTTATGCCTAAATGTGTAACATTATATTCATTTGTGTACATAATGTACGTTATAATTTTAATTCATTTTTCAAATTCAATTCATCGTATTATCTGTCTAAATGTGAATATAAACTTACAAATAACTGACATTGAAAATGTCCGCTGTGCATTTTAATAAAAATGAATACTCATCTTAATATTCGGTGCAATATTTAGATCGTATTTTTATAACATATAGATTATAATAGCCTCTATTTATTTCATTTCTATTAAAAAACTGTTCGAAAAAATAAAACCATCCCATCAATTATATATGTATATACCATATATAATATATCTAGTATACAACAATATTATGGTATTCTAATTTGGTTTAAGTCCTTTTCGAAAGTAAGTGTTTAAAATCAGTTAGTCGAATGTCAAGGTTTAATGGTGATTGCCGACCACATTCTATACATATATTATAACTTTATAAACCTCTCGTATAAAACAAATAGAAACGATATAGACAAAACGACATATACATATCATTTGGAGCAAGTTTATACTGTTTTTACTGTTGATTTCACATGGTCGTAGAGTTTCACCTATAATTCCCGTTTCGCAGTGGCTTTTCAATTATTGATTATGGAACTGCAATAAAATCGTTCAACGCGCGTTAAAGTTATCAACTTGACTCGTTTTATTGTGACACTTGTTAAACCTCCTGTATATAGGTGTCTGAAAATTATTCGTCCGACCATCGTAGAATAGTTTTAACAAATATTATATGACTGTAACGTGATAAATGATATACACTATACCTACTTAGATATTATTACGTTACAAAATATATTTTTAATAATTCTTAATCGTTGTTTTTTGATAATTGGCGATATTATTTTAATTGACGGGAAGTATATATACACATATTTTTGTTTATGTCAAAACAATCTCATACTATATGTGTGTGTGTATATATATATAAATTACCTAATTCGGAGATGTCTCTCACTGACATTTTATAAGGTTACATTTCTAATGACTGTACTAAAACAACGTCTATACGTACATATATATATATATTTATGTTTTGTAACTGTACGTAACGTACACATAATACAGTATGGGAATGTTCCCATACATTTTCGGATTTGATTTTTTAATTTCTTTTTCTTCTATGCGTAGTATTTTAACATGAACAATTTTTAGTTATTCAACATAATTTAATGACGATTCTCGTGTACGATGTATGTTTTCAGATTTTCCCGGGAATCGTATAAATGAATTACACAAAAATACCGTAGCAGCGATGATAAACTATCAGAAATATGACCAGTGACCCTCACTTCATAAAGGCCCTCAGGAGACATCCAGATCGAAGAACTTTACAAGTACGTATCCACACCACATACTTATTATATAATAATCGTAGAACTATAAAAATTCTATTATTTTTACGTGTTAACACATTTTTTTTAACGAAAATAATAATTAGACCATCGTGATGAATATAAACTACGTGTGTGTATGTATTAAAATAAAATTTTAAATCATTATACTTTACATGATTGGTACAGTCGGCCCGGGATTATTATTTTGCTACATGTATTCCATTATAATAATATACTTGGGCTTTATTTTTAAGTTAAGTTATTTATTCTAAGATCGTCGTTTAACTTAGATTGCCCCCCGCCCCGACATTTATTAGTAAATGCAAAATCTTACAATGTTAAATTCGATTCGTTATTCTTTTCTTTCATTCCTTCTTGTAAAGTAAATAAACAACACGGGGAAAATCCTTCTCACTCCTTAAAGACATTCTTGGTGGGCAATATGATTCGAAGACGATGACGAACTATAATATTTCGTCGAAAATTGTATACGGCAGAGGGGCACGTAGTGGTACGAACAAGGTTGGAAAAGATTCCACTACGTTTCTGGAAATGCGTGGATCGCTTAGGTGACTAAGTTGAGAAGTAGTAAGAACGTATACAATAAAAATACTTTCCGTTTGTTATGCTTTTTTTAACCGTTGAACTTGCCTTTTGAGAACACCCTTGTTACATACATTTTAGTAACAATATTTTTAAAAACAAAATAAGATTACGTAAAGTGGTAGCTGTACAATTTATAACGGTATCGTACGCTTCGGGACGATACATTATCGCGATTGTTTTTTTACGTTTTCTTATTAGCGTTCTATGTGATTGAAAACAAATGAAAATAATACGCCAACAACATATTTGTTAGTTAAACGCAAACCATTTTTTTTTTTAGATTTTCACAACGCGGTCGTCCGTGCACGATAACATTTCGTACCTATATACATGTATCTTGTATATGCGTATATTTATATACAATATTATTTACGGTTATTCGTATGAGAATAAAAACGTGTATTCTCGAACATCCTACAGATAGTCGTCGTCATCCGGAGTAGTTAATCGTGTGAATATATTTTTCACCACGACCTAATGGAATCTCGTCGTATTGAAATAATTATTATCTGAAATTTCTTCGTTGATTATGCTTTTTCCCCCCACCATTTTAATCAAGTCGTCTCGTTAATAGCGTTTTCTGCGTATCATAATAATAATAGTATACGGCTGACATCATTATTATTAAACGTGTACCGAAACAAATAATAATGGTTGGTGGGGTGGTGTTACTTAGAAGTCATGGTTTATGACGAATTTCTGGATATTTTTTAACGTTTTTTCGTTAATATATACGCGTAATTATTTTTATCACACTGTAATTAAATTCTTTCGTCCCCCCTATCAACGCGCCTCACTAACGAACGCGCGAAAAAATTAAAACGAATAATAATTTGTTTGTAAGGCGCTTCGTACACGCTTATTTACATTCGTACCCGGAAATCGAAATAATTTATACCCAAAGCGTGCGTTAATTATTCGCTTAATTACACTCTCAGGATATGAAATATCCTAATACGTGAAATAATTATTTTCGAGTATTCGGTAAACTTGTGTAAAATAAATATCACATCACAAAAGCGACGCATAGATGTATTTTTAATACGGATTTGCAACTTAACGCTACACAAAAATACAAAACGATTAATACTGATAAACAGACTAATTAGCATTTTTCCTATAGATCATTGTTAGAATCGATTTTCGATCAAATGGTTCTTTTATTTTAAACATACAGGAACACATTATCAAAAGTTTATAATAATTACATGGAATTTTAACCGTAATTTTAATTGAACTATATAAAACACTATGCCCTCGATAACCTACAGAAAAGACGCTAATAAGTTCAAATATTTTTTCGAAATGTAATTATTTAAATATTCAATTTGACAATGTGCTAGTATTCAAATTTTTTCTGCCGATAGTGTTCCCAAAGTCGGCCATTTACTTAACGAATTCCACCTAGAAAGTATATTAACCATAAAAAACTAAAAACAATTTTCTTTTCTTTTCATGAACTCTGAACATTTTTTTTTTTTGTTTTAGGATCTTCAAATAATTTACTATGGACTTCAAGGTTTGGAAGCGTTATACACCTATCGAGATTCCGCATTGCGCACTTTATGCAAAACGGTCAGATACGAACACCACGACGCCAACGACGTGTTATACTTGTAAGTATGAAAAACATTTTTGAATAAAATGGCCAAATTGTTACTTAATTTTGGTTTCGATTTTTCGAATATTTTTAAATTCAATATTCTATATATTTTCAACCTGTAACAAATAAACCAATATATACCAACTTATAAACGAAAACAAATCGTATTAGTTGTTTCTTTTTGCTTAGTCTCAATTTATGATATTAGATAAGTACACACGAGAAATGTTAAACGATTCGTTGTGATGGTATATGATAATGTAAACCAGGTTTATTTCTAAAAATAAAATCGTTTCTTTTTTTGGAACTTGGTGCAATGTGGCTCATTAAAATAAATAGACTACGCTTGAACATTGTAATGTATATTTTCGAAACGAGTAAGTCTAAATCATAAATAGAGAACGAATTGGTTTCGAATAAAATATCTGTAGTTTAAAAGTGTTAATCGTAGACGCCCAAACGTCGGAAATGAAGAAAAACCACAACAAATTTTCGACCGTTGCGCGTCGTTTCGGGGGTATTTAATTTTACGTATATGAACATGTATCGCCATCTATGTGCTAGGACGATTACCACGTACATTTGGAGTTACTAACATGTAGATGGCGCGCCTGTACTCTTCAATCCTACTTTAACGCTGTAATAAAACCGCGTAAAACTGACAATAATAACCGTCTGTCTACACGACCGCGGTTACGGTCATACGGACTTTGTAAATATTTACGTAATCGTTCGTAATATAATCTAACGGATGGAATAAAAATAATATGAGCCTGAGTATAAACGTCTTTTTTTTTGGTTTTTCGAACCCGAGAAAAAAAATGTTTGGCATCTGGGTCTCCTAAGCGTATGGTCCCTTTTTAGAAAGCGACCACACACACTTAGATCCTTCGCATTTACGCCGCTAATTATTATTATTATTTCGAGAAAAAAAACACAATCCGTAACAAAATATAGCGCGCGTATTAATTTATTTAACGTTGTGTTTCTTTTTCAGTACGGGAGAGTTGGCGACTTGCTGGTACGTGCTACTCTCGGGTTCCGTGTTCATTGACGGCAAGTTATTCTTGCCCACGTCCAGGTAACACTCGAAACATTTTTTTTCCAATACGCCGTTTTAACTAAATAAATATAATAAGTGCGGACTATACTTACGTTGCAGTAATGCTAAAAATAGTATTCGATTTATTTAATCGTCGCATACGCGTCGTCGATCTTCTTGCTGTCGGAAATGTAAAATCCAAATGCAATCACTTCTTTCTTACTACCTGCCTTTGGTTATACGTGTGACGTGAATGATTCGCTGAACTAAATGTACTTGGGAGAAACGTCGTCGCGAATAACAACGCGACAAAACCTGCAGCGCTGTAAAAATATAAACGAATAATATAAATGCCGTGAATGTCGGCTCAGTCGGATCACTTGGTCGGATATTGCTAGAGTTATATTGTTATTCGAAAAATTTAAAAATGACGATAATTTGGCGTATTGTTACGCTTTGTAGTTTTTCGAAAATACGAACTTCGTGTACTTAAAACAAACTTACGACAAACGGTTTTTGTTTTAAAACACCGTTAAAACAATATTCGCCTGAGCTTGTGAGAAACGTTCAGACCTTAAATACAATATAAGCACATATCCAAAAACGAATATGTTAATCATTTTACTGTTTTTCGCATTTACCGTAATTTTTTATATTGCTCAACGATACTTTTAACAAATGTTAATAGCTGTCAAATAAAGTATAAACTATTTATTATCATTTTCTACCGAAAAATGACGCGCATAGAGATCAATCAGACTTTTTACACGAAAATGTGTTCAAAGACAATTAAACAAGTAAATCATATTTTTCGTTTCGCTCGAAACTAAAAGAATTATCAATACGCATTTATAGGAAATGTATACTATATAACTTTATGGTTGTTGAAAACGGGTTTAATGTGACGTTATGTCAATTCAGTTTATAGTATGTATTTTTTAATGCCTTGTTCCGTTTACTTTGGAATTTAGCTTTTTAAAAACTCGTGAAATTGTTAAATTTAACATTAAACAATATCGACGTTAAAACCTTACGTTTTTCAATTGCCGTCAAAAAAATTCAATTAGACGTAAAGGCGTTATTCTGTAAAACACAATATTGCCGTATATGATGCGTCACGATAGTTTTAAGGGGCTTAATAATATTTAGTAAACTGAATGTATTTTATATTGCAGTTTTAAAACTCATTGTTTACCTTTTGTCAAACTTCAAATTCAAAACATGTTTTCTTATGAAACAATAGTTTATGGTATTTTTAGATAAATAATTAAAAGTAAAATCGTTAATTCTATTATTGTTACTATTGTTTTATTCGTTTTCTTTGTACATCGAATTGATAAAATTATTACCGTACAAATTATAACTAATTTCCGTAATATTGTCACGAACTTCGTGTCTTTATATTTGTTCGATATTTTTATAAAATTAAACTTCATCGTGAAACTATAATAATAATTAATTTATTGCCAAGCGTTTATTAAATCAAACAAAAAAATCTGTAGCCTAGTATTTATTTTATTTTATAAACATGAAGCTTTGGTTTAGGTTCTTGATTATCTTTTAAAATATTGTTATATCGTTATTTTTTTGCTTATCCGGTCTCGAAACCCAGCTGCTAATACGTAAAACGAAAACGCCCTGATACATACTGTCACCGATAGATTCTGTTAGTTTCATTGATAAGTGTGTGTGTGTGTGTGTATATTTTTATTTATTTATATTATTCGATTTGATAATGTTCTGCGTTTTATTTAATGCGCAAATAACCGCAATTGATAATTTAATCAATCAAGTTAAAAATAAATAACGTTACTACGAAAATACAAAAAAATGAATTAACGTTTTTCACTACGCATTCGCGTGAAATGAAATATGGATATGTAATTTGCCATACATTCATCTAGTTACGTTTTATTGATTTTATAAAAATAGTTTTCACTTTGATTGTCTTTTGTCTGCATGAGTCTGTGAATTATTTAACGATTAATGTCAATTGGTCCGCAGTATATAAGTCATTAAAACATTGTATCCCACCAATCATTTACTCCCTTGACAATTGACGTAACATATAATGACGCTTATACAATGAACCCTCAAATTGGACTTAATACTCGCCCACTTTAAAGGATCAAGATCCAATGCGGGTTTGGATTATGGACGATTTTCAAAAGAGTGCAAAGGAGGACTTGACGTTCGGGCCAAAAACAACGCCTCTGTTGTTCATAAATTTTTTATCTCCATCCTACGTCACAAACGACAGATAACATGTCTATTTTTTTCGCTATATTAGAACAACATGTGGGAAGTAATGTGGAACTTATTATTACACGTGTTGTTTCAAAGGGAATTATAAAAAAAACAGACACATTCACGGACACACGGAAATATTGCTGACGAATAAACGATTACGTATAAAATATAATATACTGTATCAGCTCAATTTCGGTGTCCGTACATCGTAATAAAATATCTAAAATACACCTCTTAAATACTTTTCGCACTCATAATTGTTAACGTTTTGTATAATATATATTATTAAATATAATTACTTTACTTAGATATACATGTTCTAATAACTACTAATCATATAATTCATACTGAAATTGGACGAATTTCGTCTTTTCATTATTAGTTTATTTATATATACTTATATTTATTTGAAGAATGCCCGTTATGTTTGTTATAATACAATTTCATATATTTATTCGCGTTTCATTTATTTTATAATAATTCGTTTTGTCTAAAAATTAAAACGTTTCAATTTTTAAAAATGTTTTTTTCCCGTAGAAATGTGTTCCGAACATCAATTAAAATATGAATTTCGTCGAATCGAAATTTAATTTTTAAACAATGATTACGCTATGCGTTCGTTGAATTTGATACGCAACGACTTGTGCGTTGTTATGGATAATTTTATATTACAAGACCCCGTAAAAAAACAATATTTAGGACAGTGCGTAGGTTAAATAAATTTTCCCCTTTATATTACACGTTACGCAGCCTGCTAGGATTATTACTCTGATTGTATAGTTTGAACTTCTCATTGTAAAATTATTTCGAAGGTATTGACTGAAACTATATAATATCAATAAAAACATTCACACGTTTCAGTTTAGTTTCTATAAGTCTATAGAGATAATCACCAATTCCTATCGTACAGTATATTCATACATACACACAGTAGAAATGCCCAACGTCAAAATATTATAATGTACGTGTTATTGTTGATAAATGTTAATACGAATTTACTAATTTATTAATTAAGCCGAGTACAATTAGCTTTATAATTGATAATGACTCACGGTAGTCCATGGATACTTCTACAAAATTATATATATACTATAGTTTCGAGTGTTATTATTTCCGTAAATCATTTATAATCGCTCGAACTAAAATTGACAGACAATTGTCATTATGTTTGTGACTTGAATGCCTTTCGATAAAAGAAATGAGTCATACTTTGAAAAATACAAAACCGCATATTTTTCAAAAAGAAAACCTGTAATGATTGTAATTGTTTTAACATTACACACAACGGTGTTTATCTGTCGCGCGCGGATCATGATCGTTAAAATTAAATTCGTTGCTTCGACGTGCACGTAATATACAAATAACTACGTATACGACCAAATTTAAATCGAACCATACACTCGCGTTTAGGTAAATCGCAAACGCACGTATACAAATACTATAACATCTCTTGCGGTAATCTCCGTTAAAATGTCCAGTGTACGCGTAATATATTATGACAGTATAGCTGGCATTATTGTATAAACTACAATAATATTATGTGTACTGTAGATCTGCAGTGGGATGATATTATATATAATTTTCTAGGGGATAAATTTAAAATATGTCAAACTCCAGTGCTGGATAAATGATCTTATACGTGTAATATCCATATTAAAATCACACGTAAATCTCGTATAATTTACAGCTCCGAGAACGTATCACGTTCTATATATAATAGAGCGCATACAAAGTGTACCTATACCGTTTCGGGGGTTTCAAATTGGATGCATCAGATACCGTTATTGTAAAAAATATTATCTGTATACTGCTTGTTCGTAATATTATATTTTACACTTATAAGGTAAAAAATTCGAATAAAGAACGTCATAGGTCAATATATATATATATATATATATATATATCGTACACTATACGCGTGCAGTGACGCAATTAGGATTTAGTCTCGAGGAAATTTGTTTTGGAAGAAGGGGTTTCAATTTGATTGTTTCTTTTTATTTCATTAATAAGTTTTCAAACATTTTAACTCAATAAAGCACGTACGACCTCCCTCCTTGGTACGAGTTATTATAACATAAATCATATAATTAATGAAAATTAAACGTTTTAGACGTATAGAATATTTATAAAATTATAATTATTTGTTTTTATTTCGTCTATATTGTAAGATATTACAATTTTTTTCTAAAAGTATGTAAAAACTTCCCTATAATATTATTGTAATTAAATGTTTTCGTTTAATCCGCTTTAATATTTAATTATGCCGATGAATTTAATTGTTCCTCTCCAATACATAGCCGTAAATAATTATTAATCCTTTAATGTTTAAAAACATTTTTCTGTAGAATTTTCAAAGTTATAACGATAAATTATTATTTTATAATTCTTATCACTTATTAGTCCACGATTGTCAAAAATATTATACGTATAATTTTAAAAATACAAATGAAAAATAAGTCTTTTATAAAAAAGTCTCTAAAAACTTACCGTCGGAGGTAGTCATATTATGTATATTAAGTCGTAACAATATTTGTTGTATAGTAAATGAATTGAATCGGTAAAAAGATATTTTATAGGTAAATTACGTGATTTTGAAAAGTTTTGTTTTTCAAAGTAGACGTTTTTGAATATAAAAAATAATTGTGTCAAAAACGTTTTATATTTTCAACAATCTCATCCTAATGCAAATTAACACACATTTTCTATTATGTTTACACGTTATTTCAGAATTTGGCAGTATTATTATACTTATATACGTTAATTTTTTTTTATTAGTTAGGACTTGAAATTCGCGATACACGAAATAATAAGCGTGTACCCTAGACAATTTCTGATAACCTTGTAATTACTTTTTAAATAATTTATAATATTCGTTCCATAACTCGTCCGCGTTTATCCTTAAATGTTGGCACGCTCGTGTATTACCAAATCTAACGTACGTATAACTTTAAAAAAATGATCGAGTCTTTCGTCCGAGTTTACAGACCGACATTTAACTGTTAAAAATCTGCTACATCGAATGGGATCTAAAGATGACGCAATTTATGAAGGACACCACGGCCATAATGCTCGCAAAAACTTGTTTCTTTTTTATGAACCAATAGTACATGGCGATCGGAAAATCGAACTTTTCCCCCCGTTTTATCGCCGATCTCACCACTTCGTATAATGATATTACAGTTCGACCCTCGGAACGGCGGCACATGCGTACCAGCGGTACTCTCAAGGCGAATCCATTTTACGATCGCAAGTATGTTACACATAGGTGTGTCGTTGGTATGCGTGAATCGCCTATTATAACGTCTCGTCAAATATATGTTCGTACTCGGTCATTATATTATCGTTATAATAAATCCGATTCGGGCACTTAAACACACATACGCACATAGACGCACGCACACATTGTTTATGACCGACGGACGTAAACGAAAGTTTACGGAACAAAAAACAAATTTTGAAAATCCGTCGTGTCGACCTCGACCTTGGCACGAGCTCCGACGCGTATAGTAGTAGTCGCGGCGAACACGGTGTAGCGCGTTCCAGCGTACACCGCGTCCGTAGTGTTCACCGTACAACATACAGAGCGCGTACAGTACGAAAATATCCACGTTACGATGCGTGCGGCGGCGATTTGTGCAACGCGTACCACACACACAAACGTATACAGGCGCGCCCGCGCGTGCGCGCCGCACGCCGGACACCACGGTAAGGGGCCCTTTGGCGATGAATGGGGCACGACACTGGCGTGCCAGGTGGTGCAAGAGAGGGGCGTCGTCGGGTTAGTGGGGGCGAATAGTTCGCGTTACACGGAACGCGTCGGTTAGCTCCCCCCTTCACACATACATACACACACACACACACAAAACCAACATCGTCGACGACCCATCCCCGCCGTTATCGTGACGGATCGTCGTCGCGCCTATCGTCACCGGTCGGGCGCACGTACGCGAACGATCCGGCATGTAACGCACGCACGAGCACAGAACGACGGTGTGTTTCGGTACACGAATAGTACACACACACACTCGCACGGAAGCGAATACGCGACGACCGAGACGCTTAGTAGTAACAATCGTAGTAGTAGTGTGTGTGTGTACGCTATAGACGTCGGTACTGGTGCGCAGCGTTGTGGACAAAATAATAATAATAATAATAATAATAATAATATCATCGTAATCGACGAAATATCGTAATAAAAAACCGGCGAAATAACGAATTTTCAATGAACGCGTAGTGTGCAATAATTCCGCGTGTGCGTGCGCGTGTTATCAAGTAATAGTCCGTGACAAACAAAACGAAATAATCGTCGTTATCGTTATCACGGGCGTCCGTTCGTCGGTCGTATTGTATTGCACGCGTGTACGTACTAGTGCACACACCACGCTCGCGGTGTTCGTACGTTGGGTTTTCGAGCGCCGTGTCTCCGATATAAGTTTTCGTCGTTTCCCGTCCCGTCTCGCGCTCCGTCGGTTCGTATTCCGATTTCGAGTCTTCGCTACCGTGTTGCCGTCGTCATCGAACGAACAAACTGCTCCGTCCTACCGGACGACCGCGTGTTGCCGGCCGTTCCACACACGGATTCCTGTCGTCGTGCGCACCCGCCCGTGTGTGTGGTTTAATAATAATATTGCGCGCGCCGCGTGTGGCGCAGAAATAATGTCGCTCGCCGCGGCGGCACAACGGCCACCGCTACGATAACAACGGGTACGCGCGGACACCGCGACGGTGAAAGGATTTCGTCCACGACGAGCGTGTGTACGCGGCGGCGCTAGATCTCAATCAAATCGCGTGTGTATAGTAACGCCCGTGCATTTTCGTTTCGGTTTTTACGTACTCACGATCCGGAATTCTGGATAAACGTGGATCGCCTTCGGAAAATGAAAGGTAAACGATAGCTTTTGTACACGCCCGTTACTGTTGCTGATTTTCGCGTACATTATAATAAATGTTGCGTAACGCACGTTAAATATGGGTGCACACGTGTAATTTGTACGAACCCAGGACGCGCTTGCGTTGGCGAAAACGACTATTCCCCGGGCGTTTTCATTATTACGCGCGCGCCGTCGACGAAGTTGAACGTACCTATTTGCCCTCGAGACGAACGATATTGGTCACGTCGGAGACTAACACTGTATACTGAACAATATTGTTAGATTATCGTCTTCGCCGTTGAATTCCAATTAAATACCTCGCGTGCGTGTGTATATATGTATGTGTGTGTGTGTGTGTGTGTGTGTCGCTAGACAATCGAATGGAGAAATAATCGCGTAGACGCGATGGCGGACTCCGGAGATCCACTTACACTGATATGCTAATGTTGTATATATATGCACAGATAGGTTACTCGGCGTAAACAATGTGATACCGTTTTCGGTCTTATCAAAAATCTATTGTATGCGTGTAGAGCGCCGCAGCCGGCTCTCGTTGTCTTTACTCGATTTACCAAACAGTTTTTGTTGGGATTTAACGCTCGGTGTGAATGAAGTTGTACACCGATATGTGTGTGTGTGTGTGTGTACGGACGCACGAATATATTGTATCACAGAAATCATCGCGAGTTCGCTCGTTTGTGGAATTCCATTAACAGTTTTCCGACGTTACGTTACATGATTGTGATAAACCAATGATGGGTAAAGTTCGTATTACTCCATCCGATTACGTCGTAGCCGTTTATGAATGTTACATTGTTCTGTGTGTTCTCGTTCCGTTGGTTAGGGTCAAACAATATTTAAATCGAATATAAAAACCTTAAAGCCAACCGCAGAAAATTCGTTATTGTCACACTATTTCGTTAATAATTGACCTGATCCAATAAAACGGTTTGATTCGTAACACAATTATAAAATTAAAAATTGATCGGGACAAATATACTACAAAGTCATACGATATTTTTTGAAAAAATGGCGTATTCGAAAAAAAGATGAAAATAATAATATTACTGACAACCAAAAGGTAATCGTTATATATTGAATTGTTTTATTAGTTGTACAATAAACATTCAATAATTCCACGATTATCTAGGAATTTATGTATTAAGTTAAATTAAGTTCAAATTTCTTATGGAAAATTTCCTTTGTTGATTGGTTTACTTTTGATGCTTAAACTTGTCAGTACTGTCATAAGTATGTTTATTTTATAATTTGAATATGGTATAAAGGTTTTTTTTATACTAAAATAAAAAAAAGGAAAATTTAATATCCAGCAGTTCGATCAATCAATACAAAGTTTACTAAATATTAATTACATACGTAATATTGATTTTTCTTTTTCGTAAACAATGTGTCTTGAAGTTTTTAAAATTATTCATTTCTATTGACCTTTCGAAATGAAAACATGTTATTACTCACCTATTTAAATTTATATTAATTTATTGTTGCGTCCTGTAGATAGGTACTTCAGTAATCAATAAGAAATAATTCCAAACAGGGATTAATTATTTTTATCTCATCAAGTCTTACGTAGTTCTATATTTTTTATTTAATTTCGAATTTAACTCAAACAAATTTTAATTGAATACTGTTATTATGATCAACTCGTAAAATCGTAAATATAATAACAAGTAAATGGAGTACCTGCTTAAATTAATTAAATTAAATTACGCCACCCGCGCAAACGCACACCTACACACGGCTATACAAAAACATTATATTAACATACCAGAATTATGCGTATATATAATTCTGGTATGTTAATTAATTTTTTTGTATTGGATATGTTTTGCTGTGAAGCCGTTAGAATTTTTGATGAGTCATTCGATTTACTCCAAACGTACAAATATTTCGAACTAAATTCCGAAGTCTCGATGATAAAAAACGAAAATTGCTTTGGATATATATACCATTATGGTACATTGTGTATAGGACGTGTTGTTAAGAAAATGTCGATCATTATGTCGATACAAGTCGTACCTGTGAAATAACGGGTCTTACTTTTCGGACCAGTTTGAGAACCAATCGTTCAAGATTCTTGACACATTAAAAATTTAATTATTCTCGCGTGCGTTATTTTTGTATCGCCACCTTAATTGTTACTTGACAAAGTGAACGAAATAATGATTGGAAATTTTCGTAATTCTCGGCCCTTCCATAATAATAATAACGCGATTTTATCGTGGACCACTCGAAATTGGAATTGATCACGATCGTCTTATGTAATCTAGTTGTAATCGTTGCATTATCGTGCTCGAATTATACGATATATTTTCTGGAGTGTCCCACTCTCTTTTGTGTTCATGTTTCAAATAGATAATTTTGTATCCAATACCAGCTCATGTGTTGACCGTTGTGAAATTTGCTATTAATTTTTCGTCATACCATTATAACGCACTCGTGTATAAACGCAACTAGGGGAAATTTAACATCTTCGGATTTACAATTAGTTTCCCCTCTCCTCCAACATATTTTTGTCCATTTTAATTGAATTTCAAATAACATTCCGCTGTGTTTATTGTTACGTGATGTATGAACACAACATAATATAGATACATTTTGTGTTCCATGTCATTAGGTTAACGGACTTTTTTTTTAACACATTATCGGCAATACCTTACTGGCCCGGAATGCCTGAAGACAGTATTTTGGACCAGTGAGTCGCCATCGTCTTATTGAACAAAATTACAAACAGTTTTATAATTACGATCATCCTTAAGAGAAAGCGAGCAACGCGAACTATTCCCACGTTGTTTTACCTCGCATCCCGTACATCGAATCTAATTCACAATAATTCTTAAGAACTAACACTTCTTAAAAGTTATCACGTGAATGGTGCGCGGTGACAGGACAGTCCCCTGCTACAGGGTTGCCATTTACATCTTCCTTTACGCAATACAAAAAGATTATTCTTCCCCGATTAAGCGGCCTAGCCGCTTCCTCCTCTTTCATATTATATATGATTAATACATTATTAATATTAATAATAATAACCGTCAAACGTTCCAAAATCGGCCTATTTCGTCGAAATAAATACAAATTCTTTGTCACGTAACGCCATTTCTATAGCTTGACAACTTATTTATGTATTTTGTCTATAACACCATAATAATATTGTCAATTCTGGAAAGAATACTGACTTTAGCTGAAACACTTTTAAATTATTGGATAAACAGAAGATTTGAGATGGAAAACGAATTGAAGACAGAGATTTTGGTACGTAATATTATTCGTACTAAGCTTTTCGAAACCCGGAGTCCCGACTCGCATTGATTTCCCATTAACGGTAGTCACGATTGTTCGCCATTTAATGTGTTTCAGTGAACATGAAGGTGAATAATTTAAATAATCAGTATAATGATATGAAGGAAGAAATCAAAGAAATAATAGCGACATCATTCTTAAAAAGCATATTGCATGATAATCATTGAATAAAATTATATAGTTATAATAAGTAATAGTTAATTTATTATATCACATTCTAATTGAAGAGTATGTCCACTGATGTGTCCAGTCGAACTTCACATCTCATAGGTCATTGAACGGAGAAATCAATGTATATATATATAATATCTTTAAGTACATAATAACGACGTTCATATAGACGTAAAATGTTTGTCGCGTTTAATCGGTGCTTTCTCTCTCGTTTCCCTTTTTCGACGGGCCGTAACGTACGCGTGACGAGTTGATTACCTAAAACGATCGCTCGGCGTTTAAACGATGACAGACGACGACATTTATTTCGATCTCGGATTAATATTATTTTGTGTAAAGCGCGCGCACAACTAGTTTTGTCATGAACGCGTGGCGAATTCGAATTAAACCAACGATTTCGTACCGAGAAACGAAACGACACGGGGAAAGCGAATTGTGTCGCCGCCGTGAACGAAAATCTCGCCAATATATTATGATACGGTGTATACCTACCGTCGTTACAGTACTTTCTAATGGTAGTTTCTACGAGCCGTCTATAACCTAACTATAAATTATATCCGCACTGTTTGCAGCCGTCGCGTTTCAAATCTCAAAACGGAAATTGAAAAAACTTATGTTTTGCCCGTCGGTAGTTTCAAAAAGAGATTTTTTTTGCGGTTGTTTCTACGCCGCTCCATTTTACACGTGCGTCGTCGTCGTATATGTACCATAGCCCATAATTTAAGGTCTACGATTTCGTGTTTTATTTTACCCAAATTGTTCAAAAAATACAAAGTCATTAAATGTGCCGCGTGTATGTGTTTAACGTAATGTACTTATCTACTACGTCTTTTTATGATATCGTCCACGTGTAATTTTTTACTGTATTTTTTCTTATTTTCATCCCGAAAATCGTTCTGGATGACGAATAATATAGTGTATATTAGAAAACGCGGGATTTCGTACAAATTTGTACCGTTTTACGTGCATGTAATAAGATATTTATTTGTGCTGGGTTTATATTATGATATATAATTGGTATGTAACTATATATTAATAGAATAGAATAACTGATGCTCGAATAAATACCTAGAGTTTATGACGAACGTCGCGCGTGCGACGCAAACGCAATGAATTAGTAATTTGTTTCCATTGCCGCTTGTTTTACTAGTTTTAATAATCGTTTCATAATTACTGTTTTTAATTCCTCACGTCGTCTATTTTATATTTTCGCCCTTGATGTATGTGCCGTGTTGATACTTTTAATGGGACTTGAAATTTGTCTTTGTGTACCTACTAAATAAACAATTGTGTATTTCTACGGCGCTTGTTATTATCGTTAAATTTTTTTATAATAATTATTAAAATCATTAACTTGTTATTTATAAGTGAATGTTAAAACGATTTTTCGTAAAATACAATTTTAAAAACATACTTTTGTTTTTTGAATTTCTAGTTTTATATTTTATAGGTTTTAAACGCTAATTAAAAAAAAAATAATTTCGATTTACATTATAACTCTATTGTTGAAAATATTTTTGGAAAATCGTTCACAATTAATTGTTATAGTTTCCTACTTATTTTTAATATTATTATTGTAGTTTGAAGTAATGTCCTATGTATAATACAAGTGATCAATATATCCTCAATTGCGGTTATTTTTAATTTAATTTGTATTTTTTTTACAATTTTATTTTAAATTTTATTTTTTGAGTGACTATTGAGTATGAAACAAATTATTTAAGCGCCTATTATTATTTTTACACACGGACATAATTATGTTTCCGTTACACGCGTAATGATAGTTATGAAATAATTACGTACTCCTTTGTTTTGTAATTGTATTAATCGCTTAGAATTGTTTATATTTGTGTAAACAAATTTTAATTCACGTGTATACTTAGTTATCCGTGTAGGTACTTTACCGATATCGTTATTAATATGTATATGTATGTGTGTATGACCATATAAGAATTGAGAATTCTGAATAAAAATATTTTTTATAAATACTTTTACTTTCGTGATAACGTATATAATTGAATACAAAAGGGTTGCTTTATAGTCATTGTTTGTAACGTTCATTATGTTACTTTTCGTAAAATTGCAAACGTATATATATAATAATCTCTAGTGGAGTTCCTAGGAAGTAAATCGCTGCTCATTGTTTTTAATGTGATATGTGTATACTGTGTACAGTGGACACCACCATGGTACATGTATATTTATTATAATTTGTTGTTCTTGCACCGACCTCGACAGTATATATCTACTTAATTCCTGAATAAAAAAAACAAAGAAATGGGTTTTTTATTTCGAAAACCCTACTATCGTAAGGAATACTCGAGTGAACGGTGGCAGCAGTGGTTAATTAGCTTTAAATATTCACCAACAACCGCAATTAATACACGGTCGTCCGAATTGGCTTGGTGTAGAAAACCGCTGTGGCTGAGCGTTTAAAGCTTAGTTCCTCGTCAAAAAACCGGTAAACTATACAAAAAAGACCCGTCATTGTCACGGTGTATATAGTGGCATAATCACCATAGCAGGGGATGTGAGGGGATAGATTTTATAGCAAATAATTAATAATATACAATAGTTAAATTCTTGTCAATTGTAATAAACTATCTATTAAATTAATAGGAGTGTTTAAATTTGGTCGAATATCAAATTAAACTTAAAAATATTGAGTATCGATATTTTCACTAAAAACCAAGAAAATCCGATTTTATAGTATTTATTATAAATATAAATTATTTAAAATTATTATTTTAATATATTTTTTTGTTAGCGGTAAAACATTATTAAGTTACATTAATATCGCCATACAATTTAATTAGATTATAAAATTAAAATTTGGATAAACCCATTAAAGTATGAAGCTTATATTTCCACGGCAATGTGAATATACATAAATTATATACCATCACAGAAGAAATTCCTAAATATGCCACTGTATATGTAGTCACACGCATAAATATGGGTGTATGAATAGCATGCATATATTAAGCAAAATAGGGTTCCAGAATATAATTATGGACATAAAACTCACAATATTTTGTCTTTCTGCAATATTGATTTATAACTAAAATTCTGCTGTTAGTTCGCTTATCACAAAACAAGTGCATGCGTATTTAAAGCATATAAAAATTTTCTGAAAAAATTAATTATAATCAATCGAACAAATTCAAACCAATTATATTTAATGAAAATGTATTTTATATAATATCATTTATTCCCTAAATAATCATTATTTTAGTATATATTGTACTGCAAGCTGTTACAAAATAGTACTCAAAGTAACTTTTTCAATTTTATTTTATAACCTAAAACGAGTGTCGAATTAATATTATCTTCTCTCACGACGTGAGTCGATTTGCTCTCGCAAAGACCGTTCTAACCTATATGCAATTATATATGCGTAAGTGTATATATATATATATATGTATTTATTTTTTTATATAATTACATATATTACCATTGGTTATAAAACGAATGTTACAAGATTTTATAATCGTGATGTTATTACGTATTATGTATTCTCGTACTTTTATATATCCACGCGTTGCAATCGTTCATATGTCGGATAAAAGCGCGCGCAGAAAATAATTTATGGAATTTTATCGTTCGCAGGCCTCAGCGTGCATGCATCGTTGTTTCAATATGCGCGATATACTTAGATTAGATATATATGGCGTTATAATAACGGATCCGTTTCGACGGGTTCTCTCATCTCGTACGTGCCTTTTTCCGGTCGACGATTATTTGCGGTCCGGAAATTTCCCGTCGTCCGACTTCATCTCTCTAAACATATACACACACGCGCGCGCGCACGCACACACACACACACACACACACACACACTCACACACACACACACACACACACACACATACACACACACATATATATATATATATATATATATATATAT
>JAIPRN010003009.1:0-24782 GCA_025469175.1 Geopemphigus sp. TES_GeoC_2020 | reverse complement strand
TTCTATGTACAACATGTTTAATATTTTTTTCTAAAGATATAACGCGGCAATCGATGAATGTGTTGTTGAATATATTGAGTACAAAATGAATAATATATACGTTAGAATATAAATTATTTACCTCAAACAATGGGTATGTCTTATTTTGAAGTGTTTTGGAATTCCTCTCGATACGCTATACAAAAATTTACGTGTTTTTTGTCACTGTATAAAGTTTTTAAACGTCTTAACGCCATAATTTTAATTATTAACTATACATTTTTTAATACTTATTATAATTTGAAACCTGATCTTTACCACACATATTTTAGCCAAATCTTGATTCATATAGAGAATGAAGAGTAAATTATTCTAAAACAAAAACAAAATGTATAATAAGATCGGTGACGGAATCGTTTAAAAATATAAGGAATGTACGACATTAGAATTACCTTATATAATATGTTACTCATATTCACGAATTCATCGTTGCTGATCACGTTTTCCTGTATGAAGTGAACATATATGTATGTAGCTATGATCGAATTAATTAATTTCCGTTTCGTTTATATAGTAATTTAGACTGACGTATTATATTACGTTAATTTTGTACCGATTCGTGACCAAGATGAATACGTACGAGATAATAATTCTCGTATATTAGAGCAAAAGTTTCGTACAATTATTTAAAATATAAGATATTCTCAATTACTTTCGAATATCTGTAGAGCGAATAAATTTGTGACGCCATATCGAATAAAACGTAACGAATATATAATTAAATCGTTTCGTTAATTTGTGTTAAGATAAATTCCTATCGAATCTACGGATAATTAAATAAATCAAGAATAAACGCGCGTACGAATTGGCCGATTGTCAATCTTAAAAGAATTATTATACCACCGATATATACTTACTAAAAAATTGATGGAACATATTATTATCCTTTGTTGTTTTAAAATAATCAAACCTATAAAGCAAAATGTCTTTTAATTCAATTAGAATTTGGTTTAACCCGGTTTTTCGTTATTATAATTTTCGTCTATTTTTGTTCTAGTATGAGAAGTTCACGTATTTGAAAATTATCGCTATATGTATACCAAAATACATTTTACTCGATTAGAATTTGATATCCGTAGGGTTTGAGAATAAAAATAAATTCGTATATTATATTATAATATCTCGTATCGAATACGTTGAATTTGGGAATTTAGTAAAGTTAATAAAAATGTATAAAATTTAATTTCTCGTACATTTTATCCTAATCATTATATATTATTAGAATTACGGAAGCTGTAGCTTATATAATCAAACGTAATTCCTTTTTTTCGAAAAATAATTCTTAAAGTAGTTTTGCAACGTTGCCTCATTAATATCCTAAAAAATATCCGAAAAATTGCCTTATGTTGCAGTTAACGTTTTAAAATAATAAAAAATATTTAGTTCTAGCAAATATGAGAACATAATACCAACGATTTTTAAACCGGAAGTTCGATTTAAAATATTTATTTCTATTGTTATAGACTTTGAAAGAGAACAAAATTTGAATATTAATTATTCGCTTAGATAATATTTATTTAACGTTAATATCCCGGAAGGTGTCTTGTATGCTTGTTCATAAAATTTTAATTTAAAAAAAAAAACGATATCTTACCGATACATGCCAGGACTGCAATCGCGACTTTTTTATTAAAATATAGTTGGTAAAAATTTATACATTCGTTTTTTATTCTTGATAAAGGTTGTTGTATAGTCGGAGATGGCTGTTCTACAGTATCTGAATCTCTATTTGCCTCATTCGTATCCGTTTCCATTGTCTATTGAATTTGGACAAGATTAATACGCGAGTAATTAAACAACAAAACATAAATTAATTTTAACGTTTAAGGTAACATCTTCCAAATTCGAATAATTGGGAATATGTTAGAACAAACGCGCGCCTGAATAATGTTTGAACGATAATTCTCTCGGACAATAGATATTATCAGTTGTTTGCCTATTAACTTTGTTCGTAAGACTTTTTATAAGATAATTCTATTGGTAAATTCGTTTGTACGGTCGACATAAAACGTACGTCAATTCTGTAAAAAAAAAAACGAATTTCACTGGCAAATTACGTAGAAATTGTTAGGCACGAGAAAAAGTAAAACGATATTCAATTTCGTAAAATTACGACAATATATAATCGATATATTTTGAATATTATGCATAATTTGTCGAAAAATTAATAAAACGCGACATTGTTGTGTATCCGCTGGGCTAATACCCGAAAATCGCCTTATAATCAGAGTGCAGCTACGCAGAATATCATTGTATAAACAACACCGTTCGTATCGAAAATTCAAAATATGGAATTTCGCAAAAACAACTCACGGCTATAATATACGACCAGTACGGAACACCGATTGCCTTAACCGATAATAAAACACTGTATTCGCCACCGATGTGGAAGTCGAACTGAAATTAAAAAAACGATTTCCACTATTGTCTCGCGAATAGTTAAACGCGATCGGCATTATTCCGAATTCGATAAAAAGGGCATTTTACGTTTATTATCCCGAGTAATAAATTCGATATTTCATACTCGCGTGTTGGAACTTTATAAAGATAATAATTGTAATACCGTTCGAACGGAAACCATACGTAATACGATAATACCATCGTGTGTACATTAACGAAAAGTAATATGAAAGCGAATGGAGTACATATCGGATATATTATTCCGATAAACGTACAATTCGAAAATTGTTTTCGTGTTCGGAAAAAATTAAAATTCGATCTTTGCCATCACCAACACTGACCACCGAAAAGTATAACGAACGAAATAACGAATCGACGAAATAATTAATTAAACGCTATAACAGGCAGCCATCAGGTCTGTTTTCCGATAAACGTACAATTTAAAAATAATTTTCGTTTTCGGGAATACTAAAATTCGATTTTGCCCGTCACTAACCTCCGAAAATGATAACGAGCTGAATTGGATAACGTTTTTTCTTTCATTTCGTATATCGAATCGACGTGCGTGGCGTAACGTACTTAGTGTCCACGGTTCCCGTTTTTCAAAGATCTCTATTACGATAGGTTACTTTTGGTAACGTTGTCAATACGTAAACCGTTAATTACAATCGCACTTACATAAGAATAAAATTGTTATCCGATTACGGATTCGTTTATGATAACGGTAAAACGCGAACGGCAGAAGGCGAAAATGAAATATATAGTCGGCTAGTAACGTTATATATTTTGGAGAACGTCGTCGTTTCCTTTTTTTCTTCGTTTATCTTATTATTTACCGTCGTTGGGTTACGATTTCACGACTAACACGATCGTCGTCCACGCCGTTTCGAATATAATAGGTACAAGGTATATTTTGGGTATTGTTTATTTGTAATCCGAGGGATCGCGATGTTATCGACGTAAATCCGAAGAACTTGTTTTATTAAAATCGAAAAATATAAGGAACTCGTCGTATTCGCCGCGTATCGATAACGTTTAATTTCGATAACCCTGCCGCGTTGTGGCCACACCGATTACGCGGTTTTTATTACCGTGACCATTTTATTTCCTCCCGGAAATACTTACGCGAGCGAATTTGTCCGATCACGCCGCCAGCCTTGTGCGCATACTTTTAAGGCGCCCGATAAACCGGAAATACGTAACGACGACGTTTGAATTCGTTAGTCTGGACAATAGTAACGTATCGCACTACGTACGGTGAACGCCCTCGCTTCGCAGAAAACGTTCCGCAGCGCCGAAAGTGTGGACCACTCGCGCCCGTTTCAGGTTTATCGGCTAAAGGCGCTTTAAGGAGTTCGTGGGCGCCTTCTCGTGCGCGTTTCGCGCGCGCATTTTCGCCGTCCGCTAAATTTGTATCATACGACGATTCCGGTACGCGGTCGCCGATCGCCCAGAAAACGTCGTCCGCTACCGTTTTCTCAGCCTCGGCTTATATACTTCGGCGCCGGTATTCCGTCCAATACGTTTCGTTCTACTTACGAGCAAACGTACGACAATTTCGGGACCTATCGTCGATCGAAAATTCGGTTCCGCGACGTCTTTCGCTTGTGTTTAGGCGGATGGCGAACGTCTTCGTTCCGGTCGGAAAATGTATTTATTTCCACCGAACCGTTTGCTAACGACGGTTCGTCAATGACGATATTCCGGCGGCGTCGGTAATAATAATTGGTTATGCCGGTATACCGAATCGCCATTAGTTTGGAATTTAAAGGTTTCACACGAAGTGTGCCCCGGACGTCCTAACGAATGTAATAACTTTCGTTCTGTTTCACATATGCGAGTACGTTTGTTTCGTTGGTTGTATTTTGAAAAATAATTAAGAACGAAACTATTTTAATTCGTTTACAAAGTCACACGCCAATATTCCGTTCGCCATAAGCAGGTTGGCGTTGGAAATTTTTATCGAAAATTAATTACCTATATTTGCGATAACGTATATTTCGTTGGTCAGTATTCTGGATAACCCCACCATCGAGTAACGTCAATTTATTCGAAAAATTCTCCAATTTAACTCGTAGTCCTCAATTATAGTAATTTAAAATACGGATTAAAAAGGATTATCGTTCGTTCTTTATTTCGGTTTTCTTACCATTACAAGTCATTATAGTTAATGTTATAATTGTTATTATTACTTATTATTTATTATAGTTATATATTATAGATATTATTATATATTATAATTATTATTTATTATAATTATTATTTTTATTACAGATATTATTCGTTATAGTTATTATTATTAATTATAATTATTATTATATATTATAATTATTATTATATATTATAATTATTATTATGTATTATAGTTATTTATATTTATTATAGTTATCAATTATTAATTATAGTTATTATTTTGAGACTAAAAACTGAAGCTTAAAACGAAGATTCCGACTAGGACGAGAGTTCTGGCGTTCACCTGGTACATTCCCGTGAAACATTTACGTACGAACGTAACTCGTTTCGTTCACAGCCGGAAACAAACAAAACACGGAATCAAATTCGAAATCGTTTAATATTGTTTTATTTGGCCAAAACGTTTTAAATATTACAAGACAACCGACATTACTATCGTTACATACATATACATGTATATAATTAATTACGCGGCATTAAGTTGAATACGTTTTACGAATACGGAAAAATTGTAAACGTTCGAATCGATCGAATTACGTTTAATTAAACGCAATATCGCCAATGTGTCGATTCGTATCTATGATATGAAGTTTCGTGCGAACCTGTTTTCGACAATTATGACAAACGGACAATTCTTACAAAGTCCGAGGATCGAACGTTAATATTTTAAGGAAATATTTCGTTTTTATTGGTTTTCTTTAACCGAGAAATTGGTTACGCGAAACAAATTTGACGGAGCGCGGCGATATTCGGTAAACATATTTTCGGCGGCTATTTGTGATTCGTTTTAGAAGCGTCTCGACGCCGTACGGGAATAACACTCGGGCGTACGACGGACGTCGTATCGTTTATCGCGCCGACAGTACACTATCGTTAGCTCGAGCCAACTTGAAGCCGATTCCGGATATACGGGCGATTTACGTGACGATCGGACGATTTGCCGGCGCGTCTTGTTCGTCCGCGAAACCGTATACTAACGCGCGTGACGAACCTAATTTCGGAATTTCGAAAAACCAATCGCGCGGATTTCGGGATTTCCGGGGATTAGTATTTATAATATTTTGGAAATTTCGTAAAAATTAAAAGCTCGTCGACGTGATACTACTATAGAAACTCGGGCACGCCGAATAAACGTATATTTATGATTACGGTCGTTTTGTTTTTCGTACATATTTTTTAAAAAAAAAGTCCGTTTTTTCGGCCGAAAATTTTCGAAAATTCTAACGCACACTAACCGAAAGTAATTTACGGGTATAAATGGAGATATATATATATATATAAGTATACGCGTACAAATTCCACTAAGCGCGAATAATTTCAAAGTTAGAGAAAAAAGAAGTTTATAAATATTATACGACGTTTAATGAAACACGCTCGTATACTCGGGGGGGCAATACGAACAGACAAAATATTTATATATATACGACGACGAATGTCGTTTCATACAATCTTTAAAAATACGATAATAATATAATAATCGACGACGTAATTTTTCGGGGGAATCTACGGGGTCGCGAATATTTCGAATTCGGGGCGGGTGATTTTTTTCCATTTTACGTTTACGGGTCGGGTAGTTTTCGTTGTCGTGAAACAATTATGAAGCATTTCGTCGTACGAAAATAACGAAAACGTCGAATATATCCGGATCAGTACGAAAGTGTTTATAATCAAAAAAAAAAAATCGTCGGAACGCGAAACAAACGAATCGACGTTTAGGGGGGAGGGGTTTATTAAAACGAACGCGTAAAAGACCGGAAACGGTCGTTTCCTGTTTTTTCGTCCTAATTTTTCCTACGTATCGTTTCGATTTATGTTGGCGAACGAAACAACGGACGTCGCGGGCGAGCGCCGATTATTACGGTTTTTACGAGGGGCGAGGCGAAGACATTATCGGAATTCTAAACGCGGTAGTACGCGCCCGAAAATTACGTCACCGATACGGTTTGTATATATATAGTAGTATTATTTGGCCGCTAAAAGTGCAACAATACTTACGGCTATACTAATTCTAAACCGAATAGTTAATAATCGAAACGCGTTTCGAGCGACTACCACAATACCCGTCGTGTATTACGCGTCGATTGTACTATATGTATAGAAAATTGAAAACACTATAACACCAAGGAGGAAGAAACTACGACGACGATCTATTATCGTCGTATAACGGGCGTACGTAACGTACATTCGAATTTACGATAATATAATTATCGAAATGATCGCGCGTGATTAGGGTACGTGGACGGATGATGTACCGGGCGCGTTTCGCGTAACTGGAGCGCGGGCGCGAAGTAGTAAACGGCGAACGCGCGATGTTTGGCGCGCCTCGTCCGGACTAGCGCGTCACCAGGGGGGGGGGGTGGCTATTTCGTCCGCGGACGGTACAAAAAAAGGCGCCCCTCCCCGCGCGCGCGTGGTCAACTTTTCGTATTTTCCGTCGGCGCCCGACCGTTCTACCGGGAAAAACGCGATCTCGGACCGTGCACGCGACGTGTGGTGCCGAGAACAAAAACGCGATGGTGGTGGTGGTGGTGGGGGGGGTGCGAAACTGAGCGAACGGAAATAGCGTCCCGTGTCGAAAATTCCTAACAACAACGGTAACAAGGAGAATAACAACAACAACAAAAAAAAAACAACAACGGTTAAACGTAACCGAAAACGATAATTATTTTATAATCGTTTTGAGAAGGGAAAAACGAAGTGAAAATCCCTAACATTCTTAATCCTAATTTATTGTCGTTTCAGCCTCGAGACAACCGCATGGTCGTCTCGCGTCTTAATCGTAATTATTTACGTTTTAATAATACTATAATTGTTATTAGTCTTAACCGTATTACGCCTTAAGTACTAAACGGACACGCGCGACGTGCCGGCATTTCTATAAATTAACCTAAAACGATCGAAATAAGCGGTATATTATTTACGTAAGTACGCGGCGTATATAACGTACGGATGCTAAACTCGAAAAGAGAAAACGGCGCGCACGACGTAAATGTCGTCAATTCGCGCGTCTCGAACCGTTCGGGAATCTAACACGGAACGACATCGCGAGCTCGGGGCACTACGGCGAGTAATTACGGGACAATTCGGTCGACGGTTTCGTTTATTTTCCCCGCCGTTTAACCGTAAACGGTTTATCGATAGTAAAACCTTCGGACGCGTTGTATTATGCCGTCCCGGGACGAGAATTCAAAAGTCGAACTTTTAAGATTTCGTCCGGTTTTGGATTCCACCCCGTTCGCTATCCAAAATTGAGAACTTATCGTACGATCGTGAGGGGGGCAATCGTGTAGACGGAACTATATAGATAGTCCGACTACGTAGAACGACGTCCGCGTTGTTACCGAAAACTCGTAAGTACGTCGTATTTGGGCCAGACAGAGTAAACTACTACGCGACAATCGCGAGTTTCAAGCGACGTCCGTTTACAACAACGGCCAACACGTTCGCCTCGACCGATCATTTTATACCTAGCGTTCCGAAAACGAACGGTGTACAAACGGTAACGCGAATTTCGTTCGGGGAGCGACGCGCGTTTTCTCGGCGCCTCGGTAATCGTATTGATCTATTATTTATCGGCGCCGGGAGGCGGAATCGAACGATTCGTTTACTAACGCTTTTATTACCTTACCATATAAAAACCCGTAGTGATTTCGCGTTTTTGAAATTCCCGTCTCGTCGTTTTTTTAAACACTTTCTTTTCGCCGTTCTTGTCCCGTTTATTGGACAATTTTGACCGAATCGTTTTCGTCCCGAAGTCGTCGATAAAAGCCAAATTCAATAATCGTGTTCTAATCGATTTCGTCGAACGAGTTTCGAACGGTCTTTCCGCGACGCGCCCTCCGAATATCGCCTATTATCGATATCGTTGCGTCGCCGTAAGTAAAAATAATAACCGACAAGCTATTTAACGACAACCCGTACTTTATATATATTTTAATTGACAAATTTATTCGAAAAAAACTTCTTAAAAATACACCTTACCGTTTATTAAAAAATAATTAATATAGGCGGATTTATTGCGCCGCGATAATATCGGTACGGACTAATAATAATACCGGCTAAATCAATTTCAACGAACGGAATACTTAAGATCGTGACGATGACGCGCGTTTATTACTACCGTACGATATCACGACGTCGTCGGATGTTATTCATACGTGTTCAGATATCGTTTAAAAAATCGAAAAGTATGAAACTTTTTTAATAACCGAACATCTCGGTCGTCCGGCCATGGTGGCCAATGGCTTGCCGCCGTTTGTGCGCGTATATCACGGTCGGATGAATTTCGAAATGGCGACGCCGTAATATATTACCGCGAAAACGTAACCGACGCGTAAGAAGTACGCCGCGTACCTATTTATTTCCGTATAACGACACACGACGTTCGTCGCCGGCCACGTTCCGAAATCCCGAAAATTACTGACCACGCCACGAAAATAATGTACGTCCGACAAAAGCGATCCACCGCCGTTCTCTATAGTCACGTTTTTGTTTATTCGTTCGCAAACGGTACACTTCCGCGCCGCAATAAACGTATTTTCGATTCGAGAAACGAAAATTTGTTCATTTGTTCGGAACAATCCCTACGGCGAATATAACGTTTAGTTCGCGGTGCACTTAACTACGTCTTTGTTTCAAACTTAATCGAAATTCGAATACAAAACCGGACGTTATTCGAATGGCCGCCGTTTGGTGAAAAACGACGGGAACGAGTCACAGAACTTGGGGCGTTAACGTTTCCGACGGTAATTTTCTGCGCCGTTCCTCCGTAAACGGCAATTTCGAATCGAAATAAAACAAATAATCGTTACGAAAACGCGACTTTAAGTTATCGAACGGATATTTATATACACACACACGAATCGCGCAAAAACGACAACGTTATCTTCGTTTATATTAATTAAAATGTCGTCGGGCGATCGAGTTTCGCGCGTGGCGGTAATGTGCAATTTGTCGAGAAACGTTTCGCGAGGCGAGATTGATAACGCGTTATCGTAACGTTTTTGGCAACTTTATCACGAACCCTTATGGCCACACTGATCCGCGTGCGCGCGCATACGTAAAATACAGAACGACGCGCCTGCGTTTATGGAACGGTCGGTTTCTGAATGTACGCGGTGTCGAATACGAATCGAAACGTTCGCCGGCACGATCGTAGCACGGCGTTCGGGTAAATAACGGTGGCGTTTACGCAGAGACGGCCGGCAACGAAACCGACGACGAGGAATGTCGGAGAAATGGCCACCAGTGTCGTTTGAAAATTTTCGAAACGGTAATATATATATATACAACGCGCGTCGAACGACGAATTCGTACACGGTACACGTTCGGAGAATCGTTTGTCGGGGACCGCCGTCGTTAGTGTCCGTTTAACGTGCGCGTGCGCCTAACCTAGAGAAGAAAACCGCCTATTTACTAACTAAAAACTACGGATTAAGCCGCGCGTGTGAGCCGAAGCTAGAAAATATGTATTAACCGTAAGATTATACGTTTATAATATATGTAACCTAAACGTCTAACGCGTATAACGTATATGCGTTAAAAGTAAAATTGACGGTAAATTATTAATTACGTAATAAATACGACGTCGTCGATAGACGCGCGATACGCTTACACGATACATCTAAGAGACCCTAACGCGGGAATTGTTCGCGACCGGGACACGACGAATCCCCGCCGATTCGCTAATCGAATGACGATAATCGTTTCGGTTCCGAACGCGTTCGGAATAGCCGTCGAGGCGGATCGACGGCTTTTCCAATCGACGTTTTCGAAAGAAACCGATCGACGCGACACATCTACACACGACTTCGGTCCGCCCGACCGGAACCGAAACGGACCGGGAAACCAGTCCGATACGATGACGGTGCCGCCGAACGGGACGACACTAACGGACGTTGGCGGTTGCTTTGGATCGAATCCAACGAACCGTGGCGATTCGTTACGATCGGGCGCGTCGTTTTCCAAAAACGTTCGTCGGATTGATTTCGCGCCACGAACGTCGGAAATACCGGCCGAACGCGACGACGGAGTTGCGTCCCCGAGCTCCCGAGATCGTAGGAATCGCCGATAATCTAATCCGTACGGGAGCGCGTGCATAAAACACGGGTTAGGTGGACGCGAAAACGGTCGAAACCGGGCGACCGGTCAATGTGTTTACCCAACCCTTCGACCAAACCCCTTCCCCCCAAGCTTAGAACGTTAATAATAATAGCGACGATTAATAATCCCGACGAAATTCGTGTTCTAGGTCCTATCCAGTTGGCGAGCGTAATCACGCCCCCCTCCCCGACGACGATAATAATAATTTCTAACGTAAATTTCGATCGACACGGGAATCGATAATATATATATATATAAATTTATTATTATTTCGACGTATAACGCCTAATGCGTTTAAGTGTACGAGAAAAAAGAAAATATCGAAACTATATATGCGCGTGTACGCGAATATTAACGATTAGTATTAGTATTGCTCTTGTACGCGCGCGGGCGCGTATAACGGTAATTATTTCGACAATAAATCCGCGGTACGAAAAGTAACGTTTCCCCGGTAATGTCCGAGCGACGTCTTCGGTTCGTTTCACTGGGACGTAGCGAACGGGTTGGTGCCGCCGCCGCCGCTGTCCATGGGTTTCGCCAAAAACGGATTTGTCGGATTGGCCGGTTCGGGATCGACGCCGCTGTTGCCGGTGTTCAAGCCCGCGTTCACGAACCCGTTGCCGGGCCGCCGTTCCACCGACCCGTACGACGAGAGCTTTTGTTTCTTCTCCGCGCCCACCTGCCGAGCGTTTAATTCAACGGGCCGTTTAGTAATCGTCGCCGTTATTTATTCGCGATTTTCGCTAGGGGAAACGGACCGACGACGACCTAACCTAACGTTCCCAGCGGTTAAATCCCATTTCGGTTCAACGGACAAACGGTAACCGGCTTTACGGGGAAAGCGAGACGTTTGTCCACGGTACGCGTTAAAATGGACCGCGTGAACCCGAAAACGTAAGAAAGACGGGCGTCGAAAATACCGAAATTCGGCGTTCACGTCGAGGACGTCTGATCGAATCGGAATTTCGAAAGTCCCGGAGTGTTGAACGTGGGCCGAATTTTCGTACGAAAAACGCGTGGACGGCTAACACCGGCGCCGTCGAAAAGCGACGGTCCTAGTCCTAGTCCGCTCGTATTCTCGTTTTATACTCGCGGTTTTCTGAGCGCCCAGCAACAGAGATATGTGAGGGGTATCGGCGGTGTACAAAGTTTAATGGAAAAGCCGTCGTCGGCCAAAAGTAGGGTACGTTTAAAACGATATTACGACCGCGTTAGAAACAGACGAAAGGGAGAGAACCACCCAATCGTGTTTTCGTTTCTACCGACCTCGTCCATCTGTTGATCTTCTTCCACTTTGGGCTCGGCCCACGGTTGCAATTCCCCCGATGCGAATATCCCGTAGAACACCACCCCTATATAATGTATAGTGGCCGCCAATATGAAAACTTCGCTCCAGCTCTGTCTCGTCTGCGCAATACGTATATATTATTATTGGACGAACGGACGATAACGTTTCGTTATCCGTTACACGCGAATTACAAAAATAAATCGTCGCCGATACACAAACCTTATGGCTGATGATGATATTGATGGCGACCGGACACATGAGACCGGCGATCGTTCCAATTCCGTTCGAGATGCCCATCAGAATACTGGCGTACCTGGGCGCGATGTCCAAATGGTTTACGTTGAATCCTACAAAAAGACGCAGACTTTTTAAAACGCGTACTAAAAAAAAAAAAAACTATCTCGACGAAATTTCGTACGACGGTAACATTTAACCGTTCGTCTCGGATCGACGCAAAATCACGTTTAACTAACGGATAACGTCGCGAAAATAGATTGGTTTTTTTCTTTTTGAAACAAACGAACGAACCGCAACGCGAACGCTATCGAACGACAAAAGAGGATAAACGAGCGGCCACCTAATCGGACATGAAAGGGCAGTTGTACGACGATTTGAGTTCTGTACCACCAGCAAGTTATCGTTGAAAGCGTGGCTTTTGAAAAGCGACGCGGGGCGAATCGTCGTTAATTAAATATTCCACGGAGTTTTTCGGAAATTCGAAATTTACGGCTTAAAGAGGCAGTTATGATTTTCGATCCCTTCGATATCCGAATATAGCGTAGCGTCGTTAAGGGACGAGGGAGAGTCGACGGTTTGGTCGTAATATGAGGCGAGCAGATTCGAAAGTGGTAAGAACGGTTATGGAATTGAGCGTGGAACGAGAAAGACCGAAGGAGAAATGGTTGAACGTGATCGAGTGTGATACTGCTGGTGTATGTGTAATCGATGTGAAAGATCGGGTTAAGTGAAGGCCCAAGGTGGCCGACTACAAATAGTTGGATAAAAAGCGAAGAAGATATCTTTCGATAGCCGTTCGCATATTATACGCATCTTGGGTTCAAAACGGACACGCCAATGACGGGTTTTTATTTTATCGTTAGATTTTTACCGAGCGTCCTAACGGAATACCGTACCGACTAAATACAATTGGAGCCACGTGTCGGGAACGTCGGAGCGGAACGGTGACACGAAACAGTGGGCGAGAAACGAACGAAACTGTGTGGCCGAGGAAATCGACGGGTTCTTCGCGTTTCGTTCGGCACACCGAATAAAGCGCGCTCGTCGTGAAATATAGCGCGTGTCGGTATCGCGCGTATCGAATACATCGAATAAAGCGGACGGACGTTTGAAATTGCGGCGAAAACGGTTGGCGGAGTGACATCAAATCTAAACCCGGCGGACGATTCCGTGTGCTCACCGGAAATGGCGAACCCGCTGAACGCTACGCCACACGTTAACGCTATGGTGGCCGTGAGGGGCGTATGAGCGTTGGCCAACACCAGAAAGAACGTCGCCTCCATACCGAACCCGCCGCAATTGAAGATCTTCCGGACGCTGGTCGTGGACAGTATGCCGTTTTTGCGCAAATGGTCGGCCAGGATACCACCGAGCGGAACCACTATGGTCATCAACAGATGAGGCAGAGCGCCGATGTAGCCGGTCTACAAAAAAAAAAATCGGAAATATCGTTATATCGTCTTCAGCTTAAGTTTTTTTCCATTAGAAATATACCGTCTGCAAAGTTATTTACAACAAGAAGAATACGTAGTGTTGCGTGACACGAAGAAACTTTAACGTTTGGCTTTTAACGCGTTATATATACTTTTTTTTTACGTAATTATTATAAAGTCACGAAACCGTCTTCGTTTAAGTCTCCTTAAAGGAATTCCGGGTATTGAGTCCGAGCTTAAAGGATTCGGACGATTTATTAGACGCTAACGAGAACGTTTGTGTGTAATTGGGCACGTTTCGGAGACTGGTCTAATATGTAAATCGGTAAAAAGTCGACACATAAAAAGGACCCTTGGTTATCACGCGTAAAGCGATCGATCGAAACCTTCGTATTTTATTTAAATTTGATTATTTACCCCACAAGTCCAGATAGGCACGAGAAGTTGTTTGTAAAGGAGTAGTTCGGTATTAAGCCCGAGTTTGGAGCGGTTTCCTTAACAAACAATAAAGCGATTTTCTCCTTAGATTTACAGTGGTACGTTAATTTGTTTAACGCGCTCGGCCCAAAAGTGCTTAAGTAAACAAAAATGAAAAAAACGTCCGCGACGGTTAAACGAACGCGGTATACGTTTGTATAATAAACGGTTAGGAAACGTACGTAATAGGATCGAAACGTTCTTATTTACGGGAAGAACGATAATGTTTCTCATAAATAAATCCGATTACCGGAATTAAAAGTGATTCGCTGTGTTTAGTGGTTAAAAACCACATTAAGCGCGGGTTCACGCGGAGTGGTAAACTGGACGGGAGTACCACCTGATCGTGAACGCTACCTAGTATGAATTGGTGGTTGTATCGTAGTGAGAGTCGTCCACGATCGAAAATAGATCGGTCGTAATTACTTGTCGGCACGTGTCGGAGTGAACACGACCGGTTCAGTGGTGAAACATCAGCTACGGTCAAACACGAAAAAGAGATGGACAAAAACAGCTCCGTATGAACTGGAGGTCGTAAATTATCGCTCGTGCGTGTCGAACAGTCGTGAGACATGCGCAGTACGAGCACTATTCTCGTTCAATACAGAGTGTGAACCCGTCTTTCTCCGTAATCATGATTACGGAGTTTGCGCGTTTTTTCAATATTCCAAAAACAACGGCCCCCCCCCACGTCAAATTTTGTTCGAAACTCGGCAAAACTAACCGAAACCGTCGAATATCCGAGTACAGTTTACGGCGACGAAACATTAAAGAAACCGGCCGTTTATGACGATCGGCGTAAACGTTTCGTATCGAGAGCCGCTTGAAGAGCGCAGTGACCGACCTGTCAACTTCAAATAACGACGAAGGTTCGTACGCACCGCGACGGACGAAGACACATTACAGTTAATGCGCGGCGATTGCTTATGTCGGGGCCGTGCCGATTAGAAGGATATCGAAGATGTTTTTTCGTCGGTGCGCCGGTGTCGAAAGACGACGTTTTGAAAGAGTTAATTCGAATGGAGTGTAAGAAAAAAATTCCGGTAACTTTTCGACATTACGATTACGACGTGCGTCGTCAGGCCATTTTCGTCGACGACGAAATTCGAGAATTTGGTAAGCTCTTGTTACCGTTCGTAACTCGAATCCCGACCGTTCTACGCGCGATAATAAAAATTCGCCAATTACGGTCCCAATTTCGTTTACGTATTCGAGAGCTTATCCGAGCGAACTCTTTGGCGAATGTTCATTCGTGTTTCGTGTTCGTTTTCATTTCAATTCGTCGTTCGCACAACGAAAAAAACGACGGGACGAATATTCGAACGAATAACCCGAATCTGTGCGAATAAACGTCGTGCGCTCGGTGCTTTAACTCACCGGGGAGGGGGGGGGCGTACGAGCGTTTCTGTTTTCATTTTTAAACGTCTTAAATACGATCGCGAAAACGAATATTTCTATCGTTTTACGCGTTTACCATTCCGATCGCAATAAAAAGAGAACCGTTAATAACGTCGCTTAAAAAATTCAAAAAACGCGTACAATTGGCCGATGTACGTTCTAAAACGAAATTTCGATACCGGAACCGTCCAAAGGCATTACGCGAATCTCAACCGCCCAATACGCGTTAAGTACGCACGCCCGTGTTATATCTAATACCTTTAAATGAGCAATTCTATATATATATATATCTGAATCTCGGAAACGGCTTGAATGATTTTCATGAAATTTAGTATGCAGGGGGTTTCGAGGACGACAAATCGATCTAGGTAGGTTTAATTTTTAGAAAACGTCGTTTTATCCGTGTTTAAAACAAAAAATACCGAGCGAAGCTCGGTCACCCGATATTATATATAAATATAAATCGGAATACTGACCGCGGACACTTCGAAGTTGAACGAGTGTAGGTACGATGCCTGGAAGAGTACGAGCAAATAAAAGTTCCACGAGCGACAAAAGTTGGCCACGATGATGGCGTACACGGGCATGGAGGTGAAGAACGCCTTCCAGGGTGTGTTGAACATTGTGGGCGCGGCCGACTGTTTGACGGCACCCAGCGACGATTCGATGTAGTTCAATTCCCGGGCCGATATGGTCGGGTGAAGGCTCGGTTTCTCGAAGCACAACCACAACCAGAACAAATACCATATCAGTCCCATGACGCCTGCGAACGGGACTACGTTGAGCAAGTGGTCGGACGGCGGAGCGCGGGAGGGCGAGAATAACCGGTCGGACCGGCGAACGGAAACACGCGTAGGGCGGAGGCCGCCGGTGTAAACGGTGACCGAAAACAATCGGGAAACGGTCGACGAAGAGCGACGGGAACGGCGGCGACGATTTAACGTCGGACGGGCGCTAGGCAGACACCTTTACCGGGAACGAGAGTTACGGTTTAGGAGGATTCTCGGGTCGGTTTTTCGGACTCGATATCCGAAGGGACGGTGGTCGTCCCCGGGTGGACGACGGTGTCGGCGACACGATCGGACATTTACCGTACACGTAGAACGGCGCCTCCCAGCTGAACCAGTCGATCAACGTGCCGGACAACGGCATGCCGACCACCACACCCGCGTACGAACCGCACAGAGCTATGGTGGCGAGCCGCGATCGTTCCAGCGGCGGCGCCCAATGTCTCCAGATACCGTGACAAGCCGGATACGTGACGCCCTGTTACCGACATGTACAATACTATAAGATTACTTTTTTAAAAAAAACCGATCGCGATACTAATAATTATTTCCGTTCGTAAGGTAGCGCGCACGGTCGGTGTAAACACTTGCCGATAATATTAAAAACACGCCGTTCGTATTGTTGGCGAATTTCGTACCGTTAACGTACGACAAAACACCGACGGATTCCGATCGGCTAATCGAATTTCGCCGCGGAATAATACGTTTTTCGCGTACACTAATAACACAAGCCGAGAGTGTGGTTTTCGACAAAACGCGATTTTTGGCGCCAACCATTCGTTACACCAAAACGTCACCACGTTCTAACCGACGCGCGCGCTAAACTTTCGAAAAAGTCCCGAAAACCCGTTTTATCTTTTCATAAATACAAAAAATGGGACGTATATACGCCGCCACGTGTAATAATTATTTCACGGCTATTGTCACTGAAGCCGTCTGGAAAACTCATCGGAATACGCGTCAGTGCCGTTGTTTCAAACTAGACGGAATGTCTAAAGAGAAAAATTAATCGAACGTTTGTTCGTTTACGGAACCGCCGAGATATAAAATAAAAAGCGAATGGAATTTCGTCCGATCGACTCGTTCGTTTCGTTTAAAATACGTAAATATAAGCCGAAACGATCGCGTAACGAGATATAGTTTTAATCGCTCGCGTTAAAACGCGTTTTCGGTAATCGTTTTGGAAAAATACTAAATTCGTCGATTATAACTTTCGGGTTTTCGTAATAATTTTTTCTTCGTCTAACACGTGTTCGCGAATACGAATAACAATCCCGTTTTCGAAAATCGAAGCGATCGTTTTTTTTCGGAAAATTCACGCGTCGAGATCGTTGACTAAATGTGTCGGCGAATTGTCGTAATTGTCCTACACAAAATTACGGCACTCGACGATTACGATATACACGACGTACACCACGCGAGCTACGGCCCACTCATAATACCCTGTCGCCTGTGATTCGTATTAACGCGTTTTTTAATTCGTATACGTATATTACCTCGACCAGTCCCTGGCACATTCTGATGATGATCACGTAAGACGATTTCTCGATTTCCGTCGCCGATGGCACTAGCAGGTTGAGGAACGACGACATGGCTATGGCGATCCCGAATACTCTGGAATAGTATAATATCCGCGCGTTATTGTAAACGGGCCACTCGTTCGAAAAACGGCGTACGTGGTAAATTTTTGGAAAATCGAACGGACGGAAGGTCGTAAACGTTACGATATCGACGGATATATGTAGAGACGTTTAGGCCGGTTCGGTTCCCACGTCTAAATAGTAACGAAACCGTCGTTATTCGCCGTTCCGGGACGCGGTGTGGACCGTAGCCGACACACAACCGGACGGTTACGACAATTGTCGGCGACGGAAAAACGGCTGAGGCCCGGGGACTAGCGAAGAGAATCGCGGCGCCCGTAATTACTCGCTGGTTTCGAGTAATACGAACACGTCCGACCCGAACCGTTTGCGTAAACGCGACGCGCGCCCAAATTGTCGGCGATTTAGTGTAGCGCTTACCTGTTGGCCGGGTACATGGAGGCCAGAAAACCGCCGGGTACTTGGGTGATTAGATAACCGCAAAAGAACGACATCTCGATGGCGACGAACGACCCGAGGGACCAGTTGATCTGAACAAAGAAATCGTTTATTACCGGTTACGCGGTCACGGCGCGTACGTATCACGATTACACCTACCGGCCGTTCGTGTATCGGCGTATTACCGACGGGTAACTGCGGTTGCGCCGTGGTCGTTCCGACACCGGCCGCCGCGTCCTCCTGAAACAACATCGCCCGGAAACGGTTCAATCACCGGGTAACGAATAACGTAACGCTATGCCTTTCGAATTCCGGACGGACGGCGTTCGAAACGTCCGTTTTGGACGAGTCGGACTCGTTCGCGCGCTTCGTCGTTCCAACAACTTGTTTTAATCTCTCGAAAACCACCGCGTTCGTTGTTTGGCCGCGAACGGATGATTCTACTTACAGGTGTTGGTGTTCGAACGAACGATTAGTGGCGCGACTTCGGCCCGTTTCGGCTCGACGTAAATGATTACTACGGTCCTCTCGGGTTCCGTCCACGTTGCCTGCCCAAAGACTTGACGAAACGCGATACGCGTACGAACATTTTCGATTACGTCCCTATTCGTTACGACGGAGTAAAATATCTCACGGCCTGGCATTCCTACGTAAATATATACGAAGTTTCGACGCGCGTACGATTATTATTACGAAATATTCGGCCATATATCATCCGGTCGGTTTTACGAATTTAATTTCGCGGACTAGTCGCCATATAGCCGATTGGGGAATGGCGGTGGTATTCGTCCCGCGGGTAACGGGCGGCGGACAACGGCCCCGAGTGGACGAGAGGGACCGGACAAACAAAAAAAAAAACGCAATCGCTTTCGACGTCGAGCTCACCGCCCGCGGTGTATGGAGAGGGTGAGAGACGCCGCGTCGTTTCAACCGGATTCACGGTACATTAGGCGCGCGCGACGAGGGCGCGACCGTGGAAAACCGTACCGTACGGTGGAAGCTCCGGCGTGTTGTGTCCGCCCGTCCAGACTCCGTAATCGGACGGTTTCGGGAGCCAAATAACCAAACGTCAGTTTCGAGCCGTACGATTGGCGATCGTTAATTACGGGCGAAAGTCATATTTTTACTATTTTCCCGGTGGTGTGTCGCGACAACGGAGACTACGACAATTGTATATCCCGCGGGCCGACGACAACCACCCGTCCGGTTAAACAGGAAAAACGGGCGAACAATTTTCGTAATACAATCGTAAAACGCGTAAACAACCAACGCGGCCGTTCATAATACGAATGACGACAATCGGTGACGCACGATTATCGTCCGTTTTCTATTATCTCCATTATCCGCGGGGCGATTATTCGTTTTATATATATACCAGGTAATCGGTCGAGACGTTTTCGACTCGGTGGCAATACGCGGCCAATTATTTGACCGCGGTGTGTACGCCGATCGGCGCTCGTAGCGTCGTCCCTCGCCAACTGTTGCCCGGAAAGCGCGCAGTAACGAGCCGTGATTTTCTACGCCCACCCCGTAATACGTAATAATAATTAACGCGACGAAAACGGCGCGCGCGCACTCACGTCGGATCCTATGTGAAATTTCAGTTTGGCCATGGACATGTTGCACCGCATCCCGAACGAAATCATAAAACCTAAACAGAACACTGATATTTGAAAACGAATCGGCGCGTGGATAAATGCCGAGATGGCGGGCCATCGTACCGACGCATGTCAGTATGGCTATGGTGTATCTCTTGCTCAAGTTCGGTATTTCCGGGTTGATGTACTGGTCGATGTGTCGGAGCGGCGGCCGAACCGGCGACGGCAGCGACTCGGCGGGACTCTGAAGGCCGAACTCCCCGGCGCCCGAATAATCTTCAGTGTACCTGTTAAAACGAACGGTTAGACCGAAAACCACGTTGGACACGGGCCGGTGACAGTGACGGGAACGACGTTTACGGTATGGAAGACTTTTCTAAGTGCGATTTGTTTGTGCGTTCGAACTCGTCGTATTGCTGTACGTCCGGCCTGGAAACAAACACGAACGGTACGTAAATTATCGTCAATATATTCTATAGCCTCGATCGATCTAGCCGGATGGCCCACGTCGTTTCTCCGTAGTGTGTTCGCGTCTATAAAACGGCCGTTTCCGTCGTCCGCGTAAAAACCCTTCGCCGCTAGGAAATATGTCGACGTAATGTTCGTCCAACGATTCGTCCCGCCCGTAGTTTTTATCGGATTCCTAGAGTCCCCCCCCGCGTTTAAATTCCAGACATTCCGACCAAAAACGACGTAATAGTATCCGCCGTTTGCCCGGTTCGTTAATGCCGCGACCGATCGTGTTCGTCGTCGTTCGTTTACGCGGCCGCCGTGAATCGATTAAACGGACGAAAATCAACGCCCAAATGTCGTTTCCGTCGAATTCGATAATTTTCAGAAACACGCGCGCGCCCGACGTACACCGCCGTTTAACGCCAATATTGCGCGTGTCGGTTACGATAATCGTTTATTGATTCCGAAATATTACAATTTATAACCAACGACCGATACGGTGACCGAAAATTATGGACAATTATCGCCGTAAATGACAGGGGTACGTACGTTTGTGACGAAATCAATATCGATACGTTAATAAATAATACGCCGCGGGTGTAAATACGAACGAAAAACGCCCATATTATTATTACCAGGTTCGTATGGAGAATAATATACGAAAAAGCGAAATTCGCGGGTTAGGCGACGTCACGCGTTTACCGGAAAAACATATCGTCGGTGGCCCGCGGCGAATGATCTCGTCGACGACGCGCGCGAAAAACGATGGAAACGCACCGTCGGTACTTCCCGTAAAACGGTCTCCCCCCACCCCCCTCTACTCTATTACCGCGTCGTCGTTGTTGAACACGATCGCGCGTAATTATCGCGTACCTATTACCGGGCAGTTCGGGGGAATGGTGGTGGGTCGGCGGCGTGTAGGGGTGGTGTTCGTGCCGCCGGGTAAGTCGAACGGCGAAACGGTGCCGGGGAAGAGAACGAGGGACGACGATGAACCCACTCGACGTCGCGGACAGACGAACGACGCGTATAACCGTCTCGCGCGAGTGATTAAAACCGAACGAGGAGTGTACCGGGCGCGTTATAGGTGTACACGTGCATACAACGCGCTGTAGTATAAGGCACAATGGTGGCAATTCAATTAATTTTCGCGCAGCCGACGGTCCCTGCAGACTCCGCCGCGAGTGTACAACGGCAGACATTCTTTACCGGAAACTTATTCTCGGTTTTTTCCCCTGCCACGGAAACGTCGCGCGTGCGTACATCGGCGTTCCGGCAATACCGGATAAACGAGACGGCCCGTTATAACGACGATTAGGTTAGACGTATACGTCATTATAGCGGCGTCTAATTCGAATTTACTTATCCGAATATTAAAAGTCGCTGCCGCGTGCGAATAGCGTTTCCCCCCCCCACGACCTTGGTTCGATTGTGAATAACGGGATGGCCTACCGACTGCCCGTACACATCGATAGATTATATTATACGGGACGATATCCGGCGGCCGACGTAGTATTTTCGTTCGAGAAAACGTCGCGCGGTGCCGAAAAACCGAAACGTAACGGCCGACAAAAATCGGTTTTCGAATTCGAGGGCGTACCGTACACGACCGCCGACTTTCGCCGAACAGTGCGGTACACAATTTGTATAATTTCCGAAAAACGGGACGCGTCGTTCTTACCGTCGTACATAAAAATGGCTCTACTGAACAGACGATGCCGGCGGAGACGCGACGAGCGATTGTAAATTATTGTTTTTTAGCCGACGGCGTCGAGAAACCGATAGAATTACGATTGGATAATGGAATTTAACGAAATCGATTTTCGTTATATATTCCGGTCGACGTTTTGCGCGTCGAACGTTTACGACGAAACGCTGTCTAAACGTAAACCGTAGGTAGCGTCAGTGGCTCGACCTAAAACTGTACCGGAAAACCGAAAAAAACCGTACACGCCATGGTGGTAGGCTGTCCGGTGACTGGCGAAAACGCGCTACCTAAATACCGACACGAGCGAGACGCAAGAGCTTCGGGAAAACCTCGAAGACTTCGCGACACGTGATGGGAGAGTGGGGGAGGGGGTGGTGGTCATATTGTACGGCGCGTGGGTATTGTATACGCCGAAGTGAAACCGCCGTGGCCGTACACTTGTAATCGAAATTCAATCCCGTTCGTTGCCGGAAGGGATCGAGACGGTGAACAGCGAATAAAGCGCGGCAAAGTCAATATAACGACAGTTTGATTGATGACGCGCGAAGGGCTTTGGATTTATATACGGTCGTTCGGGCCCGGGTCCCTCCGACCCCGCCGCCGGTCCGCCCGGTGACGACGCAGAAAAATCCCCCCCCCATTCATCCCACTCAAGAAAAATCGCCCATATACGTTTGTCACGCGTCCTAATCTGAACTCGCGCGACCGACGGCCGGCCCGCGCGACGATTTCTCTTTATTATCCCGCGCCGTTCCCGACCACGTCCCCAAGACGAGGTGTTCTTATCGAGGGATGTGTGTATGGGGGGGGGTGTCCGACCAGGAAACCCGCGACAGTGGCCGGCCCCGTACGTGTGTTTACCCTTCGGCACTCCGTCGCGACCGAACAAACGCGCGCTCGATGTTTATTACGTCGAATATATCACGTTCTCTTTGCGCGCGCGCCCGCACGACCATCCCCCCGTTGACGCGTAAAAGGCTTTCGTAAACAAACCCCACGACGACTGCCACTCTTATTCGAGTCCTGTCCGCCCGACAAGTTTATATAGATCGACCGCTGCCCTCTGCGCTAAAAGCCTCGTTAAGGAAAACCACCGGAGAGGAGAGCGCACCTGACGACGACTACAAACGTGCGACTATTATTGATTGCGCCACTCTCGCGGTCTATACTTAAATATATATTTAGACGTACGGGAGGAGTTTATGCGATATTTTCCCTGTCTATCACGCGTAACGGCCGATTATATATCCGACAAAAGCGGACGCGTTCGGATAGTATTTAAATGGCCGACCGGGCTGTAGAATACGTAAAATATGCGATCTCGTTATCGTAGTTACGTTTGAGGGGCGTGCACAAACACGACGTTTGACGGCCCAGGACGAAAACCCGTTTGGACCGGTTGAAAACAAATCGAATTCCTTTTCGCGCCAGTGCCACCGTCGGCGAATATGTACGCCGAATCGAATTAATTACGCTCAAGCGCGGACACGGTTGTGACGATATCCATAGACGCCGTCGTACCTTATAATAATAAACACGCCGCGGCTGTGTTCCGACGCGGTTGTCTATTACGTGTTTGGTGATGAAACGGTTCGATGAAACGACGCTCGGTACACCGATTACGACGAAACGAAGAATATGATCTAAAAGAAATTACGTCGATTATACCGCGGCAAAGGTGTACGCGTGAAAATATAAAAGGCGCGCGGAAATGGAGGAAATAGCCAAAAATAACGGACGCGAACGAATGGTTACGGGGGGGAAACGATCGTAGTGGAAAATAAAAGAAAAAGTCGGATAATATATTACCTCGTTAGTTCCCTATCGACGTGTGAATCGAGTTACGGTAAAAACATCACGGTTAATGGTACAACGCGGATTTAAATATTATCGCGACGGGACAAAACCGGTTGGTTGTTCGAGTTTTGAAACTTTAAAAATCGCGAAAATTTTAGGAATTATTATCGTTTTCGCCCCTTCGAATAGGTTCGTCGAAACGAAGGTGACGTACAATAACGGGCGAGAGCGTATTTTGGTTCATCCCGCGGCGATTCGTCCGACCGGACAACTCAGCGCTATAAATGACGAAAATTACGACTGGTCTGCCCACCACCGGTCGGTAGTAGAGCCACTACTGGATGACGTCCGTCACTGGGACAGATAACTCTTTGACAGAATGTCAGTCGCCAGTCACCAGTTGTAGGTAAGAGCTGTTGTTCTCTTCGCCAGGATTTTTACGTTTCGACTCGTTTTTGGAATTCGCACAATCCGGTTTTCGGTATAATCGTTCGCGTATTTTTTCCGTACTTTTTCAAACTCGACGAATCGATCCGATATCCGATATACCTAAATAATGCTCGAACTCACGAACCCGGACGTCGGTACGTAATAACACGTCAAAGTAAATACCCTCCTTCGCCATTTTCGACCGCCCTTTTTAATTCGTCGTAGCCTCTTTCGCGCGTTACAAAAACCCCCCCCACCACCACGATTACGTTCGTTTCCGAATAGGAGTACAACGACGGGTGTTGCCGATTCGTCAAAAGTTGAACGACGCTCTTGTTTCGGACGAAAATTTTCAAAAAAAAAAAAAAAACGGCCAAAGCGAACGGCGTTGGGGAAAGATTGC
>JAIPRN010003008.1:0-24795 GCA_025469175.1 Geopemphigus sp. TES_GeoC_2020 | reverse complement strand
AAGTGCATCACACAAACAATGGTAATATTACAACGGTTTGTCGTCCGTCTCCGAGTTTTAACGCAGTTACACGAAAATATTTCCTAAATATATTCTCGATTTCCGTTTAACATTTCCTCTTATTTCTCGTCTTATTTCTCGACTCATTTTCATTTTTTTGGTGTCGACAACCTTGGTTCTCCATCTCTATTTGTCCTAATCTTTGACATTACACACGCACCCGCTAGAAATCCTAATATCACACTATTATCGCGTTCAATCGCTTCTTCTTTCGTTTTCTCATTCAACACTCAGTTCCATAACTTTTCTTCTTCCTTCCGAATCTTCTCTCCTTGTAACACGACCAACCCATTTAAGTCTATATTCCCACTTCTTATCCACAATCCACTCCTACGCTTCCTCTTAGAAATTTATTTTTTATCCAATCATCTCTTGTCACCACACTTATCCATCTAAGCATTTTTATCTCAGCTACACGCGTTCTCTGTCCTTCGTTTAACACACTGACCCATATAACATAGTTGGTCTCACTATACTCTTATAGAGTACTTGCCACTCAGCATCAATGGAATTCTCGTATCGCAAAAGACACCAGACGTTTATCTCCACCTTATTTAACCACACCTAATCCTATGTTTCACTTCCTTTTCAAAACTTCCGTTCTTTTGTTCAAAGGACAGTCAATACTTAAAACTTTTAAACTTTCATTACCTCGTCCTCCCTTACTGTCATTCCACTCATCGTTTCATTTACTTATTCCTTTTCGTGTAACTCTTTATACTCTGTATTAATTTAATTAATCCAATTTTCCTGCCCCAGGTAATCATCACACGTCGATTGTGTGTTATTTAAACATTTTTTTTATATCATAGTTATTTAACACCCGACGTGTTTACTTCGTGTAAATTATCGCTGTGAATAAATATTTTATAAATCGAATATTATTATTCATAATGATAATCATGGATTTATGTGACGTTAAATACCGATAGTTTTAATATGCGTATGTTTGAACACGAAAGCTAATGGAGATATTATACCCAGTGCGAGTATATCCTTTGAGAGCTATAACGAATATACCCTCGACTTAACCGTCCACCGTATTCGCCGGAAGTCAATCCCTCGGACTTTGATTATTTATCCTAAACTGAAGGAACTATTCGACGAAGTCCGTTTTCTCCACATGAATACCGAATAGTTTAACGTTAATAAGACGCTCGCGTTATGAACCAACTCTGTGTTCGATATTCGCTTTGCGCGCGAATAAAACCGCACGTGTCGGCGTACGAGTCGTAATAGTTAAATGAAATGACGTACTGTTGTCGTTCCGGATTGGTGGTCGGCCATTGAGACGGGAATCTCATTGACCGAATCTCCGTCCCGGGTACGTCGACAGCATGAAAATACGCAACATTTGCGTACACGCTTCCACGTGCGCTTCTTGCACCGCATAAGCGTACCAAAGGTTCGTCTTAAACATTCCATTTTACAATGATAATGATGTGTTCAGACGGGCTGTATGTGCAGGTAGGTGTCTAAAATTCGACTGTTGACTTTTAACGTAGCAACAAATGTCAAAAATTTATTCCAACAGGTTTCTGGCCAATTTTAAAAGTATAATTTAATTAATAGTATAATAATTTTTAATTTATAGTAAAATTAATATTAATAATGAAAGTATTAATTTAATCCATTATTGGTGAAATTAAATCGTAAAAAAATTTCGTATACCCGATGTTGGTGTCAATTTAATATTTATAGCGATATGTGCCTATCAAGTGCAGACTTGTCGTGAACGAATCATAGGAGTAGTCGCTTTATCTATATTTTGTAGGCTCGCTGGAAAAACGCGTTTAATGATATTTAATTTGTAAAGAATATATTTACTTTAAAATAAATAATCGATATTTAGACTTATAGACTTTATTGAGAAAAAAATGTACCGAAATTATACGTATAAATACCCGTGAAATCAAAGATTGACGGAAAAATAATTTTATTTTAATATTAATTTTGAAACTATAAGAAATAAGAAAAATACGTTAGATATCACGAAATATAATAATCTTCTTATATATACTAATTGCTTAATGTTGTAATTGTCGTGTTTGAGGCTAGAATTTATCCGAACAGAAATACATATTATTCGACGCTAGTTTTTTTTGTATCGGAGGAATTTCGGGTACATTCATATTACAATTTGATTATTACGAAAAGGGCAAAAAAGAAAAACACGCTCTACGATAAAACTTCCCGAACCAATTAAATTTAAAATTGCCTAAACAATATATGGGAGTGATGGAACGTAGTATAATTGTCGAGGATAAATGGACCCCGAGTAATTGCAATCGTTTAGCCTATGCTGCATTGTTTTTTTTTACACGGTGTCGGCAATGCCCTCACTGGCCCAGAATGCCTGAAGGCAATACTTCGGACCAGCGAGTCGCCATCGTTTATTGAAATATACAAAATGTACAAAATTTGATTTACAATACGACCGAGCTTAATGAGAAAGACGAGCAACGCGAACTACGTTCTTTACCTCGCCCCCTCGTACATCAAATCTAATTCATTATTATGCCGAAATAATTGCCCGATCCGGCATGTCCACAATGCGAACATTCGAGGCAACACTGCCCTAGTTTTATTAAAGGACACTGCAATAAAGCCACTAAACTTAAGCCGTACATGTATTACAAAATAGATCCAGTATATATGATGGGTTTATGATCGATATAACGCCTTTTTTATGTTATGTACTTTGCAATAAAATCGTACGTCTCGAATGTAAGTATCTACCGGAAGAAAAATATTTAAAATAATCGATAATTACAGTTTTATTCAACGATTTTGTGGACATTAACCAAACGATTAAATTAACAACGTTAACATGCTATTACGCTGTACGGCTGTTAGATGGCCATCAACGACCATCCGAATGTTCATAACTCTATCTCTTTTTTCGTTTTAAAACAAAAATTATTTACTATTATATTACGACGATTTCGACGAAACGATCTTACGTTTATATATTTACGTATACGTTCGAAGAGATTTCCGTTATAAAATTCTCGTCAATAAACGAAGTTTAATTTGTGATAGATCAATAGCGTTAAAATAACTTACTTTTTTACGAATAATCACCAGGACGGCCAACGTTTTTTATTTAATTAATAATAACGGGCGCGTATTATATTATTATCGCGTATTATTACGTGTATATATAAAACGGATTTAATTTTTGTTCGGCATTCGAGATTTCGAAATGTTCACCCGGTTGGAAAACAGCCGACAAACGATTAAAATCGTAATTGATATCGTTAATCCGACACGTATAACGTCAATGCCTATATAGGATTTTCTCTTTAAAATGGTTCCCCCTCCTTTCGACGATTTAAGGACAGTGTTATTTAAATCAGCTATATACCCTTGCACACTGTTAAGCAAGGGCAGTGGGACGCCATCGTTCGTTTCCAAAAAAACGACAGTATTTTCTCATAATTAGGACTAGGACGGGACATTAATCCGCCGTACTGGTTCTTTACAACAACAACGTTTTATCGATAATTATAAACATTTATAAAAATAACTGCCCTCCACCGCCGTCTCCTCGCCGCAAAAGGGCCATGACGCTCCACTGCATCGTTATGCCTCATCGTCGCTGTGTGATGTGAGGTTTTTCACATTTCTGGTGAAAGGGTTACGACCGATTGGGTGCAACCTGTTCGTCGAAGTAGATTTATATAGCTATACAAGTACAAAAGAACGAACGGTAAAATAAATAATTGAAACCGCGACTACAGAAATACCGCGTTATAATTTTCGTTCGAACCACTAGCCGGTTTTATTTGTTCGTCGTGGCTAAACGTAACGACGTTGATGGGTGAGTGTTTGCTATATAACCCCTCCATTGGATGAAGTACGGGATAAGTGATCCGTTCCGAGGCAGTCCGTCATCCATAATGTTTCTCGACGTAAAGGTAAAAAGCCGTTTAAGTTATTAAATCGTTCGTTTTCGTTTTTACCGTACGAATATAAAACGATGTTTTACTCGTTTCGCCACTTTCGAAATATACCGGCGATACACATCAAATACCGTTACTTTTATGCCGTAAAATCAATGTTGACGATTAAACGAAAATCGCACACGGTGGTGGGTGTACCTTAGGGATAGTGTTTCAAGGCTACCGATTTCATCTCACTTTTCAAACCCTTTTTTACGAGTCCATCGAATCCGCGCTTATTGCGTGGATTCAATGGAGGCCGCCCAGCAATGGTGTATGAATACCTGAAAAATAGACAAAACCAATATTTTAAATACGAGTTGGCATTATTGATAATGATGGAAAAACGATAGTAACTATTAGTAATAACGATAATAAATGTTCTAAGACGTAAAAAAAATCAATATATTGTACCGATAAATCAACGACGTATTAAAATTATACAAAATATATAACTAAGCTATTTGACTGGTATATATATATTGGTCGCGAACCGTAGCCTGTCCACCACGCTGATCCTGCCCGGCCGGTGGTTAATTGACAAAACACTACACGCCGTCGGGCCCGCGTCGACAATTGTTTCGCGGTTAATTCACAAACGATTAGCCGGTTTCATATCGGAACCCGGCGAAAACAATTTGGTGGTCGGACGAAACGGGAAAAATATTTTAAACGGTAACCGTTTCGAATATTTATCGCGGCCGTCGCGCGCCTACATTAAACAGCCGAACGAATAAGGTTATCGCGAACTTCACGGCGACGTAAAAACGACAATTTTTATTCGAATATTTCTGAAACCGCGTGGCGGAACGAAGTCCGGGGTGTGAAGTACACGTAATTTCCCCCGTGAACGTTTCCGACCGACCAAGTGGTAAATATGACTTATAATTTTCGATCTCGGACGAAAATTCTCGTGAAATACAAAGTTTTAAGTAAAAAATATTGGAGCTCTCGTATAAATATTTTACGCCTTACGGTTTTAGGCGCACAACTTTGTTTTTGTTTTTAACGTAAAAAGGTGATTATAATGTTCGCGCGAAAAATAAGTTTTCTTCGAGGAACTGCGGGTGCATACACCGCGCTCGCGAAATCTCGTCACGAACACACATTACGACCGTACAGAAATGTAGGAGGGACGGCTATTACGTTGAAATCGTTCCTACTTCGAAACGGGCGCTCCAAAAATCTACAAATCGTACCGCGTTACACGAAAGTTTCGCGATCGGGACGTCGAAAATTCCGCTTGACAAATTCGCCGATTACGCGTATCGTCGTAAAACGAAATAATCGTATCGCGCGCGGACACTCGGCTATTTATATTCACCAGGCGCGCTCGATAAATACCCGGTTAAAAATTATTCCGAAAAAACGTTAAACGTTACCGAGTGATATAATTATACGGAAATATACTAGAGACGATTTCCGGTAGTTTAGTATAAAATTATACGTCGTTATCTCGAAGCAGTCATTGACTGGTACGCGTTCGAAGTTGAACGTTTTGTATAAAACCGCGATTTTACGACTGGACATCATATAAATTTTGCTTGAAAATCGGTAAAAGAGCTACGGACATTTTGAACTTAAGATGGCCAACGCGCCCTGGGTTAGGAAACACGAGCAGACGATACAATCGCTCTTTTTCGATAAAATGTAAAAACTACCATTGACTGTCAGAGAAGTAGCTATCGACGTTGGCATATCGACGCCCGCCGTTCAATCGTAACCGATAATTTCATAATGTACGCCGTAAAAGACCGGACGCGTGGAAATCGAGGTCGCGGATTTCGCGTCGTGACCAATGCGCCAACAACACGGTGGGCACTACGCGAATTTTCGGCGTCTAAAAATACACCGGTGGTACCGATTCGGCTCCCCCTGACGTAACGAAACCATAAATAAAAACTCGAAGCTATAAATTCGTACGGCCAATGACTGGTTCGAGATAACGGCTTCAATTTTATACCAAAATACTGGAAATTATCTTTAATTAATAATAATACCTCCGATAACGTTCGACGTTCTTTCGGTATAATTTTAATTTGGGTATTTATCGAACACGCCTCGTATATATTCGACTTAATAATATTACGAACATTTTCGATAATAATTGATTTCGATTACACGAACTCCAGCGTCTTTCGATCACTAATCAATAAGTCAACGCGTTATATTCGTACATACTATTGCTCGACTTCAGGCCAAGGTTATATATATATATATGTGTGTGTATATTATAATTGGAACGGCGACACGGAACTATATTCGCATCTCGTAGGTTTTTTTCGTCATTTATTTCGTTCAATTTCAGTTCGTTTGACGGTTAACGAAATTTCATGTTCGAATACGAGAATAAACCTACTGTTCGAGCCGCGAAACGAATCGCGCAACTTTATCGATAGAAATATGTATACGGATTCGGCGGGCCAGCACTTTGAACCATGAAATCGATTTAACGATTGAAAATTATACTAATCGCGCGCGTTAATATTAGAATCGTAGTAAATACGAATTCGTAACTCTGTTATTTTTCGCGTGAGGAATTAAAATACAATAGCGAAATCGCGAATATTTTTAACGATTAATCTTCGTAAGTATGGCCCGGGGGTATATGGCGAAAAAAAACGCGATTTTTATTTACGGTTTATTCTTTAAACTCGTTAATACCGTATTTTTCTTCTTTTTACCTTCCCCGTAGGCTACTCTAAACATAACAAAGCGCGATATGTAAATCTTTTCTATAAACATCACGAACGGTTTTAACGAGTAAACGTATTATCGCTTTTTGTCGTTATTATTATACGAAATAATTATACGCCTTGAATATAAATATTTAAACATTATACGGCTGACTCGCCGCGATACTATAAATACTTGAGGTTATGTGCAGCGCGAAAAATCGAATACACTCGCGTCGACTTCCGTGTCGGGCCGTTTTTAACCCGAACGCCGTCGTTCCACGGGACGCGAACGGAGATAAAGCGATGCAAATCGGTATTTTTACGATAGTCTGGACGCGGTTCGTTCTCCTCACACTCCGTTTCTCGGTCTCTTTGTACGCGCGTACGACTCAACGAAAAAGTAACGTGCCCATTCGACCGACCGCCGCCGTATCGCCGTACAATATTCGAAAAACGATTTCGTTCGTAATAATATTCGAAAAATACGTTAGGGCCCGTAAATGTCGGGGAGCACTTTATCGTTATTGTAATATCGCGGTAACGTAATTCGTTTTGACTTATTCTACTGCGTGTCGTAAATATGTGTACAAATCGAGCCGGATTAACGTTGTAAATTAGGCGACGAGGCATTTTTCGAAATTAAAAAGCCGGAGACACTCCCCGACGAAAAAAAACGAAATATTAATAACGACGAAAGCGTGAACGCGGCGAGTCTCGCGTAAAGCAACTTTTTGTATAGTATATAAATATATACGCGCGCGCGGGCGCAACGTCGAGTAACCGCCTACGCCCGTCTAAAACCTTAGTAACGCGACGCGATATAATACGAACTAAATATATTATCAGGTTCTAAGTTAAATTAGGTACTTGTATTACGTAACACGTAATACACGGAACGGCGCGTGTATAGAGAGACGTGTATTATTACACGGCATTAAATCGTAAATCATTTTTTTTCCGCGGCATTAATTATTAAATGAAACGGAAGGCGAAAACGAGGTATAGAAATTACCGAAAAAATACGAAAATATAACGTTTCGCGTTACGCCGCAATTATTAACGACCGTGCACTGGCGTTAACCAGCCGGTGAATGGATCCGAAAGAGAGAACACGCCTATTTATCCGGTTTTTATCGTCGCCGCGCGTCCCGTGACGTTGAGCGCGTATAGAGAGAAGAAACGCGGCGGAATCGAGAAAACACGTGGCACGTCGTCGCGGAGAAAACGGCCCCGGGCCGGAAGAACACGACGAAATTGCGGGAAGACGCGCGTACGCGAATGTACACGCGACTCGGGGCGACGTCGTTTAGTTACGTAATAACTCGGTGCGCGAGTGGCGAACGAACGGACCAGGGGGATACGCGTCGCGCCGTTCAATCGCGAATGTTTTTAACGCGAAAATCGACGATTTCACTCGGTTACGGCGAAACGGCGGTGATATTAAATATTTTTTAACGCGGCGCGCGAAAGCTTGTCCCCGTTGTTCATTCGCCCTGTATGGACGCGGCACGCCTCGGAGTCAAATCATGCGAGCGCCGCCGGCGGCTCGCTAACGGAATGTTCACCGCAACGTCGCGGGCCGTCCTGCGTTTTTCCGCCACGTCCGTACTTGACCGCGCCTATATATAATGTACACTTGTCCCCGTGCCGCCCGCCGCCACACCGCGTTGCCGGTCGGTCACTCGTGCCCGGCGCGCACGGGTCACGTAACAGCCGTTTACTCGCAAACGCGCATAATGTATATATATATATATATACGCGCGCGTGTGTATTTATATATTATTGCACGTACGCGAAACCGTAGCGACATGACGTGTGCGGGCGGACAACGACGGAGGTCGTAGTGGAACCGAAATCCCAGCCGTCATCCATCAAGTCTCGGTGCCAACCCGTTTTTCTGGGACGGTTAATTAAAAAAAAAAAGAGAGAGAAAAAAGAGGGAAACCGAACCGGAGAGAGTCTGGCCGTTATTAGATCGGTCGGCTACTATCGCTACCGCGGATTAAAAGCTAGTATATTATAAAACGGAAATAAAACCGTCGATATAGGCAGGCGCGCGTTGGAGGGGAGGGCACCTTTTTTTCCGCATACGTTTAGAGAGGCGCCAAATGAGGGGGTTATATTTTATACGGTTTAGGTTCGTACGCGCCAAAAAACATCTCGCTTCGGACGTTACGAAAAAACGAATTTTTTTTTTTCTGTTTTCGAACCTATCACGTCGGCGGAGATAACGCCGTTTTATATCAAAACCGGTTCCGTTCGAATGTTTTGGGATATTGGAAAAATCCGATCGCGCTATGGGCAAATGGAAACGAAATGGCGATTCCCGCGTACCTTTATTAACGATAATAATCGGCACCTAGCCCGACCGTAGCTCGCGAATAATCGGCCCGCCCGTGAACGAATTATTTCCGAACACGCCGGCGTCCACGTTTCGCGCGTGAATACGCGATTTCATCGCCATTCGCACGGCGCTCCGGATAGACGAATTCGGTACAGTCGCACGCTGCGGGCACAACGATGGCCATTCACGGGGACCCGTTACAACGTTGTATCCGAATTGCCCGGACAATTTTTAGCGAGTAAAAAGGCTCCCCGATTTCGTAATCCAAAATGGTCCGGTTATATTTTCAATCCGAATGTTGGCAACGTCGTTATTATGTACGCGTTCAGGGCGCACGGCTCGATCATTTTTACGTTGGGCCGTTATTTTTAAACAAGTCATTTTACGAATGTACGAACGTGATTTACCGTTACTAGGCGTCGTCGTTTTAACGAAGTATTTCCGCGAACATGCCGAGGAATAATGCGAAAAAACCAATTTCACGAAATATCTAAAATACCTACGTTTCGGGATTTATCGGCCGTAGATGGCGAACGATAGTGTTTTCGTGTATCGAAAATTCGCCGGCGTCCGTTCGATAATAAAACATTCACGCTCGCGGTAAAGAACGGCCGGACGGAAAATCGTAATTGTTTTTTCTGCAAACGTAAAATGTATGTTTCGGAATATCGGTAATTTACGCGGATAATTCAACGGTCGCGTTGCTTTCAAACGATCTGAAAAAAAACGGAATCGTTTCGTTACGAAAATATTCGCCCAGTACGATTTTAGTAACGCCGCGAAACAAACGATTTCAAACCAAACATTTACCTCGGATATGTCGGATAATCCAATTTCGGGAGCTATACGTTTTCCGTACGGTACCGCGGAACGTTGTTGGTAATTTAAAGTTTTATACAACTTTTCTTCGGATCACTCAACCTGCCGCTTTCTAAGTTAATTTCGGCCTTTTTGTTTACACGTCCGCCTTAACTTTTCCGTGAAATTTACGGTCAACTACGTCAAAGGTCCTACGGAAAAAAATTCCGGACATTTCAGCACCCTCGATACTACGCGCCGAATCCACCAGAGGATACCGTAGTAATGTAAAATACACGGGCATGTGAAACAATCGAGCGCGAAACGTATTTGATTACGACGGCGTAATAAATCGGGCGCTCAGACGTTATTGACACCAAATCGTTCGAAGATTATACGTTCTATAGCGGCCCGGAGTCACGTTCGATATTTAATCGTTACACGGTAAAAATGTCGCTCGCGGTTTGTACAAAATGTATTCTATCGTATCGCGCCGTTATTTTCAACGAAAACAATTGGAAAAATCCTCTATTGTGTGGGAGTTATTAATCAAAAATTCTTTGTTCGCGAATTATTTATTTTAATGTTTTTTTCAAAATATAAAACCGTTATTGCTGTACATAAACAAAAGGCGATTTGGCGGTGAAAAAAAATGTTTTATATCAAAAAGAGACGATAAAGTTATAAATGATTACACTTTTGAAACGAGGGTGCGATATATATTTGGTATACATAATACGTGTGTATAATCGTAATCGTTAATTAACGAAATATTGAAACACGGTTACTTATCTCGTGACCATATTCGAGTGGCGAACGTACGAATTATCCGATCCGTGGAATAGTAATCGCCGTAAGTGAAACTCGGACGCGGAATTCGAGTTTACCGGACGAATCGAATTACCCGACCGGAATGGTGAGTCTTCAGCCGGTGGTGGTCGATTGTCAGGCTCGCGAGGTTGGAGACACAAAAACAGACTATAATTAATTTCGCGCGAAACGACACGCCCGAAATGTCTATAGTATTCCATAATATAGTCGTAAATGTCCGGCCGAGATTTCCACCGCACTATTATTAGCGGTTAAACGTACACGCGTTTCGTCGCGAATCCGTTTTGTATATTTTTACACGAGTACGCGATCTTTTATTTCGTATTTTTGGAAAATTTCGGATTTAACATTTACAATATGTACATACTACGTTGCTAAATGTTTTAAATGCGCGCGGTGTCGTGCCCGTTTATTTAATATTATACACACGCGTGGTGGTGGTGGTGGTGGTGGTGGTAGTAGTAGTGCACTATGTGCGCGCGCGCGCCGGGAGTAATTTAAATCAACGTGGCTTGTTTTTGAATGGTAATAGTGGACAGGAGGAGGGTGCACTGGGCGGACGTGGTGGCGTTTCAAATTGCGTTTTCGCCGTCGCCGGATGAGGCGCGCAGACAAAGGCGACCGCCGACGTTGCTGCCGTGCCCGAGCGGAATGACGAGTCGGTGAGGGAGCGTTGTTGCGCATAAAGGGACCCGCGAACGGAGAAGGGTCGCTGAAAGCTACGACAGAGGGGACGATGCTGGGTGGGGTAGGTGTGTGGAGAGAGGTTAGGGAAGGCGCGCGAACAATGCGGCGCGGACGGAGGAGCGCGAGACACACGCGTGCGCGGTGCAAAGTTTTTATCGTACACGAAAGTTTTATTAGATAACGTCGCCGAGACGGAGAACGGTGTACTTATATAAACCGTGGGTATAGGACCGGGGGGGAGGGGGTGATGGAATGGACAGGGAGGCGGACAGGGAATACGAAAAGGACGTTTCGGGTTGTACGGGGACGATGAACTTCAACATCGTAGAAGTGTGTGTGTGTGTGAGAAGGGACGTTGTATCTAAAAAGTACAGTGATTGACGGACTGCCGTGTTTGGGCCGTGTGCCTGGCGTGTATCTGCCGTGCGCGTACCCGCACCGGACATTAATTACCCGCCGGCAAATCCCGCCGACGTATTTCCGTAACACTATACGCACCGCCGCGTCTATCTCTGCGCGCGTCCGTGCTACACTGCGCGTACGGTGGTCGGTACTTAAAATATATCCCCGTGCTGCGTTTCTAAATTCTCGCCGTTCGCGTTTCGAGTATGGGGTCCGTTCGAATACGACCGTTTCCGCTATTGACGAACGAAAATGAACGTTTTAATTACGGTACGCGAAAATCGTTAATTTCCTAATCGCTCGAACATGCCCGGTGAATAAACGCCTGTAAGTACACTTCCCGATTTCGTGTTGCGCAAAACGTGCGTGGTAGTGTGCACTGCAATTTCAGGCCCTGGCCGTAACGGTTAGCGTAACGGCGTCGGAAGTGCCGCAAATAATCGGGAAAACACGTTTACGGCTACGACTTCGGGCTAACTCACTTCGGTTTAGAACGATTACGCGATTTTAGATTACGGGCGAAACGAATAAAATGCTTACAACGACGGCCGTTTTTGTTTTCAATTGTCCACGAACACTTTTTCGTATTTAGCTCTCCGTCAATTATTACGCAAGATATTTTCGAATAGTAAATCGTCGGCGCACATTTTTTTTTTTAGGCCGTTACGTTCGAATTTCGGAAAACTAAAAAAACAAATGTACTTTCGCTCGGGAACGCCGCGTCTAAATACAAAACAATCCGACCGAGTGATCCACTCGAACCGACCCGGACATCCACAGAAAACGTGTTTTGTGGAAAAGAAATAATTTAGAAACGAACGCGCCGTTTATTCGACGCCGTAACGATAACAACCATGGCCTAAACGCTAAAACCGTCATAAAACGACCAGAAAACGCGCTCTAAATAAATTCCCCTTTAAAAAAATTCCGAATTTGTAATATAATATCGTATTATCTTCTGCGTGGTTTTTGTCTACTTAAAAAATTAGGAAAATTATGTACTTCAATTTTACGTAACTACCAAAGGTACTCGCGCTTATTTAAAAGATACGTTTATTCGTAGGCAGATCGTTAAAAATGTATTTATGTTCGGAAAATGTCCGTAGCGAATATTGTACACGTATTAAATATATATTGTCTCGTCGCGTTAAAAATATTAATAGGTAACAAATCGTAAAAAGTAAATGACATTTTACTAATGTACGGGTGCGATTAAAGAAGTGACTGTTATTTATGAGGGCTCTAAGCCCGCAACGATGAACGCGAATAAAAAAATAAAAATTTTTTTAAAAACGTAACGAGCGGAGGCCGTGAGTGTCGGCTCGAGTGTGTCCCGCTTATAGGCAGGTTTTTTAGCGTTTTATTTATTCGAAAATGACGATAAATCGTCGTATTGAAAAACCGATTCGGCGAGACGACGCCGGTAGTAGGTTATTACAATCGATAGGCACGATAAATATAGTTCAAAAGCCGTATACGCTTTTGAAATGTATAAAAACGAAATACGACGATTTTCCGTGTCCAAAAGCCGAACATGCGAACGATGTTACCGGGTTTTCGTTCGGGAATGTCGAATTGAAGGAACCGCCGGGTGAAACGCGTGCCGACTAGACGGGATTTGCCACCGGAACTGTGTGACGCGCGTCGACGGAGCGTCGGGCCACGCGAAAAAGTGAATAAAAACGCGGTAGTGACCGATCGGTCGGAAACGAACGCCGTTTCGATTTTCGAAAGTTTACAATTTTACCGCCCCGGCGCGGCCGAAATAGCGGCGACGTTGGTTTTATGTATAGTGCCGGGCGCTCTAACGTCGAATTTCCGTCGCGCGTCACCGGCGCGAATTATAAAACCCTCGTCAAAATATTGATTGCCGGTAGCGCGCGCACTCTCTGCCCAAAACGAACGATTTATATTTGTACGAATTTCGAACCACCTCGCAAACTAGATTTCGACATACGAATTATGTATATATATATATTATGTACGCCTGACGTATTCCGAGAATGATTCGAACAATTTGCCATACGGCCGGATCAATAATAATAATAACGTAAACGTTACTCACTCCTGGGGGAACTCATTTCGCAAACTTCCGATACAAATGTCCCGAAAACAATACCGCGGCGCCTATTCGCCGTTGCTCGGCAATCTACCGCCGACCCAGTCGAGTTGTTTTCGCAAACGAATACAATAGCGATAACTCGCCGGGTACCTACCCGCGAACGCGTTAAACACGAAACATTTTAACGTCCGCTAACGCGATAATCGATTCCGCCGGAGTTTTTCCGTCGTACGTAAACCGTTAGCGTTTTTGATACGTACGCGCCGCATAATAAACGACTTTCCCAACGACGTAAAAACGGTCGGCGAATCGCCCGCGACTAAAATTAAAACGCACATCGGTCGCCGTTAACTAATGAGACTATTGTTACAACGGCGGCGGTGACGCTTGGAAATTATTAAACGGCGCGTAGTAAACGGTTTTGGCGAAACGCCGTTTTCCGTGTTCGGAAAAATGTACGGTATTTACGAGACTGTTAGGCACCTACTTGTTGTTAGGATATGACGGATTAGTGGTTGTTACCGACATTCGTCCGATCTATTTATGTACAATACACGGTTACGCGATAATCGTACTCGGCATACGTCGAACGCGTCTGTAAACGAATTGACGGGCCACGGATAACGTGCCACGCGTTCGACGAACGGTTAAAACGTTCAAACGACGGCCCTGGTCCATTCTCCGCGTTTCGGTTTTATTTACGTCGCGAAACCGATCGATCCGTTTCGTCGCGCCGCGCGTAAAAATGTTGTCGCACGTACGCGCTTTTTTATGATCTGAATAGGTTCGTTCCGCTGACGTACACGAATTCATTACGGTTGTTTTTTAACGTCCCGTTTGATAAAAACCAAACAACCGCCGAACGACTATTATACGTGCACGTATTCGTCGCGATGCTCCAAAAATAACCTATCTAAATCAATTAACTGTCGGTAACGCCGCGACGTTTAATACGAAATAAAAACCGAATCGTATACGAAAAATACGAACGAATATACCGTACGTATAACGTTAAAACCACGTAACGTACGAGTTGTGTTCGAAAAGTAATTTTTACATTTCGCGGGTTCGGGGAGCGCGATCGTAAAATTTTTTTTATTTAATGTGTCGGCACGATGGTCCCTGAAGCACGGTAACATTTTCGGCTGTATTTGTCGTTTACTTTGTAACTGGCAGCCGCTAAGGTTGGGCGATATTCGTTTGTAGAAAACCAAACGGATCGAAGAATTCGTAAAACGCCTTCTATTTATTTTTGGAAATAGGAAAAAGTAGCCACAGTGTGGCGAATATGGAGCGGCTGGGGCGTCGTCGATTTCGTATATTTACGTTATTCGTTTTCCACGTCGAACGTTGGACAAAATGGGGAATATGACGCGAAAACCTATAGTCCGTGTATTTCTGGATTACACGGTGTTTACATGAACGCGAGCCTATTGCACGCGCCGACACAAATAACAAAAACACACGTTTTACGGAAATCGTACTGTACCTACGACGAAACAGAAACGTTTTCGGTTTAAACGTACTCTCGGTGTGTAACGATTTCGCTATTTGCCGAAATGTCGCGCTCCGCCCGTAAATACGCGTTACGCGATTCGATTAAACACGTTCCGAACACGTCCACGATGAAGAACGCGCAATCGTTAAATAAAAGACGGCGGGTCTTAAATAATATACGGGATCCCGGGAACGTTTCGCTAACCTCTACTGGTTCAGGTAAACTTATAAATCGTGTCGAGTCCGATTAAACGATACGGAAGTACGTTCGCGGGGTCCATTCGACGGCTACTATCCCGTCGCTATTGGGATAATCGAGATATGTAGCGCAATTTTTGTCGAAGGCAATGGTTCTCGCGGGACCGGCTCGAACCGCGCGTTAACGTGTGTACATTCGCGGAGCGGCTCGGCCGCTGCAAACGAACAACAAAACAAAACAAAAAAAAAAAAAAACGAAAAACAACGACGCTTTTATTCGCCGAACAAACATTTCCGATTACGCGTTTTGTTAACCGTCTGAAAAACGAAAATAATCGAACCAGAAAATCGTATTAGGATTTTCCGTTTGTTTTCCCATTGGTCGAAGCGCGTAAATTCGTTAGCGGTGTTTTCGTAACGTCGCCCCGAAACGTTTTGACCGCGACGGTTACTACGAACACCGATAATAAGCTATTCGGTGCACAAACGGATATTCCGAATTGGCGGTTACGAAATCAGTTTCGAATATAAAACGGATTTTCCCGTCCTTTTGTAATTACGCGTTGTTGATATATATATATAGCTATTAAAAATAACGTACGGTTTTACGAAAGGCCCAACGTAACCGTCCAAAGTATTCGGTAAAAAACGGCGACGAATAAGAACCGACAGCGCGGTTCTTTACGGATTTCGACGAGGAAATAACGCCGTAAGAGCGTGCGAGTCGATTTGTTCCTTTCTCGGTGACGATCTGGCGGCGTATCATACGACGCGGTAATTTCGGTTTAGTCGACAACGTCCCGGAGGCCCTCGGAAATGCGACAACGACGGCGATTTGGAACAACAAATGAGCTCGCGGAACAGTCGGGAGTAACTCGACAAACGTCACTGCCATCAGTTAATCCGCTCGAGTCGAGAATTAGAAAGAAGAAAACGCCAGGCAAAGGAAAAGGTCCAGTAAAATTGTTGCGTGACAACGCCGGGCCGCACATTGCTTCCAGTGCGAAAGACGCGATTATGATTATTTTTTTTTAACACGGGCAATACCCTCACTGGCCCGGAATGCCTGAAGGCAGTACTTCGGACCAGCGAGTCCCCGTCGTTTATTGGAAAACAATTATATACAAACGGCTTTACAAAAATGACCGTCCTTAATGAAAAATACGAGCAACGCGAGCTATCCCCGCGTTTTTTTACCTCGTCCACCCGTACATCGAATCTAATTTACAATAATTCTTAAAAAACTTCCGTTTTCTTAAGAACTATCATAATGCTCGATAACAGGACAATCCCTGGCCACGGGGTGACCATTTACATCGTCCTTTAAATGGCTTAAGCAAACACACGAGCGGAACGGAATCGGGACAGTCCCCTAAGACGGCACCCCACTTACATATTCCTCTACAAAAATTAAAAGAATATAAAACGATTCTTCTTCCCCTATCTCCTCCTCCTCATCCTCCCCCTGTGGCCACGACGACGCGACGGAGTTGTCACGCCAAGAGCAGCCTGCCTCTGCCGTCCTATACCTTCGCTATCATCACCGACACGTGATCATCATCATCCAACACGGCAAATCGGACGACGGCGTCCCAATAGACCCAAAGGGCCGGACAATGTCTTGCAACACCCGGCGTATTCACCACACTGATTGCGCCATCCGATCACCACATATTCCGGTGGACGCAACACGCCTCGTTCGGATACGCGCTTTCAATTCGTGGGATCCGAAAATGGCTTGACGACTTTGTCGTATCCAAAGACGTGAAATTTTTCCGAACGGAAATTCGTCGTCTGCCTGAAAAATGGCTTCTAGAAAAAGCGAATATTTTCGTTCACTTTCTTTTAAAATGAACGCCGAACGTGGCCGAAAAAATTCGATTATTCGTTTGTACGCGTAATACGTGTGACGATTTTTGAAACTCCGGCGCGCGTAATTCAATAAATCGTGCGACGTTTCCGTACGCCGTTGTTCCCGGCATTCCCATACTCGGTTAATAATGAATTACGACCGCCGTTTAACGGAAACGCGAGTGCACGCTACCGCGGGGAACATCCGACGACGCCGCTTTCCGTTTTCGTTCAAACGCGTAAATCGTTTTCGTTCCATCCCGCGACCGACGAATTTCGTCGACGCTACGAACGTTTAGGATTCTCCGGCGGAATTACGACGCACGCGTATACAGGGCGCGATCCGTCACTTTCGTCCGGACTGGGTACGAGTCCGTATCGTCCGTCCGGGCGAAATTATTTTTCGCGTTTTTTTTCCCCTCGGTTTCGTTTAGAAAATCGTTTACCCGTCTCCGTCTATTTCTTCGCGTCCTTTATACATTACATATGTTTAAACCTCGGCTCTCGTCCGTCCCAATTATACCGACTGTTGTTTCGTTATCGATGCCGACCAATAACGTTGTCGGACATTTTCCAGTTCCAACGCTCCTATTGGCCTCGCTGGCTCGTGACGAACAAAGTCCCATCCCCCCTTCACTCACGCATACACGCTCGTGTTATTTGGAGCTAAGGAACAAAACGTAACGCGTCACTTATTATCACGCCAGTAACACGAAACCGATACCGAATAGTTACGCGAAACGTTTAACGGATATCATCGGGGACGTTTAAAAAAACAGAACACTTTTTAGAAAACTATCGCGTTCGGTATATAAAAAATAAAACGATTACCAACCGCGCTCTATGTTCTCTCCACGCGCCTATATATTTCGCGTCGTGAATAATTAATGGTATTTACTGAGCCATTACCTAACCGCTACATTAAGTTAACATAATTTGCGGACCGGGCCATTAACTTGATGTAATTTTTGCACGGAGCTTTCCAATTTTCGCGCGCATTACGAACAACATTACGCGTATAAACGTACGACGTAAAAACGTTTAAGCAAATTATTTTCGTTCCCGCGAAACAGTATATAAGCGACGCGTCCGGATAGTATTAACGTATTAACGTCGGGAATGTCGAATACTTATGGAAATTGCGTGTAAAACGTCGCTCGCATTCCGAACAAACGCGTTGCGAAACTTCGCGATTCGAGCGTGCGTTTTTTTTTTTTATTGCTGTTACGAAATAACCTTATCTACGTAAAAACAAAAAATTCGGCTCCGTCGGAAAACGATTATGTTTGATAAACTCAAAAGATAAGCGCGAAAAAAGATATACAACCGCTACACGGAGATTGGCTATCGCCTCGATATACCTCCTACGCCACAACGTCAGGGTCGATATTGAATGGTCGTTTATATTTCGTCCTTTGTTTAAATAGCGACGTACGTTATTTGGAAAAACGATTTTTCGAGAAAGTCGGTTTAACGTAAAAATGAGATCGGATCGGAACGTAATTTCACGACTTTTCGACTTTGTTTTTTTAACGATTATAAACGATCGTAGCGATTAATAATAAATAAAAACTATTAACGACCGCCAAATGCCGAACCCTCTTTACAAAATCACCCCGCCCGTGTTCCGTTTTAATACTTTAAACGACCGGTGGTCGCAATTTTTCGACGCAGCTCGAATCTCCAGCAAAATCGCAAACGCGCCGGAGGTTTATATTCCCATCGTGTGACCGTGGTTTCGAAACGCATGGCGATCATAAACGATACATTGTCGACCGCAACGTACTATTCCGTCATACTAATTATGTGTTACGCGACCGAAAATTAAGCGTTTTCTGAAACGCCGTCTCGTTAACGTTTTACGGCAATTTAAATAAATATATTACGCGCGGATAAACGGAATAAAAGTTTATAAATTGTACGTACGGAACTAACCTCGAACCGATAAAACTTTCGAAGCTTTGTACGCGCGGACGGCGCGTTAAATTACGCGGTCTGTATAGGCTATTCGATAATCGAACGTTTATTCAATATTCGAATAGGCCGAGTGGACGATATAATCGCGTTATTGCCCGACAAATTGGGTCGGAGTATTCGCGTGTGAAATACACGCTTTGCGATTCGCCCGGTAAATAATCGTGCGATTGAACGGTGAATCCGAGCCGGGAAAGCCAACGCGCTACGAACGTTTCGATAGTTTTGCACGGCCGCGGTTTGCCTCGATGTCTATCAACCGAAATCGGCGACCGTATCTGACGTATACAGCGCGTACGGGCGTCGTAACAGTCGACGACGTACGGTCGGTGAAAAACGTATCGCCGCGCGATTATCGGACGTGTCCGGAAACGATCGCGTATCGTACAAATGCGGTACGGTCGCGTGGTCACCGCGTTTCCCATTGACGTCGTTGGCTTTACTTAATAATAACTGATTCGGGAACCGATATTGTCAGTAACGATATTAGTAGCCGCGGATAGGACGGACGGATACATGGCACATTCCACACTTGTGTGCGTTATTTGTACGTTCTCTCGGCGTCCGTAATTACGGCGCACGGTCAGTTTTCGACAAAACACGATAATTATTCCGTCATTCCTAGCCTATAATTTACCGCCCGGATAACCGCTAAAATCCGTAGTTGGCGTGATTCGTTTTTTTTTTGAAAATCCGTCAGACGGTACTTGACTCGGAAAACAAAAACAACGACAATCGTTCGTCGCCGACTACTAAATCGATATTAACGTCTTGTACCGTTAATAAATATTCACGCTTCGAACGCAATAATGCTAGTTATTGTGGACACGAACGACGATTCGAAAAATCCACTGATTCGGTAGAAATGTCGGTGATGTTTCGGACTACCGCAGAGTGGTATATTCGCGAAAAGTAAATCTCGTGATTTTAAACAGTTTTTCGTACAGAAAACAAAAACACGCCGTTTTCTTTTAGCCCGAATATTTAATCGAGTACTTAAAAAATATTTCGTTTTCCCGCCGGAACAATTCGACTACAATAATATTTCAAAGCGGAATATCGTTACCCGTAATTTCGCCAAACTTTTCGTAATACCTTTAGTTCAATTTTAAAAAGTCTCTTTGAGCGAACTTCGGATTCCACTCATTTGTATGCATTAAAAAACAAATTTATTTAAATGTTTAAGCGATAGGCGATACAATGTACGACAGTAGTTGTTCGTCAAATCTCTAGAACGGGAAACGGCAAATACCGGTTTTATAATATTTTTATCGGACGTTTCGTAACCGACACGAGAAATCCACTCGTTCTTCGTTGTAACTTTTACGTAAATTCCAATCGTACTACTTCCCCCAACAATGTACATTTAGGGAAAAAGACGACCGTAAATAGAACGCGTCCGACTGTAAAACGTCGGACGCGTACAACAGTTACGCGAACCTTAACAAATAATTCGGCGTATTTAATTGTCGCGACACGCCCGCGTCGCCGTTGCCGCGTAGTTTACCGTATTTAGTTCGACATTTCGCTCCGGTTTTTCGTCTTACGATTCGTCGCGTGCCCCGGTCCGATGATTGCATTTACCGAATCGACCGCCAAACACGCTACTTAACAATTGCCCGTTTTGTACGCGTTACGTTTCGTAAACGGAAACCCGTGGGATTGTTTTTCGGCCCGGATTGTCGCCGAAAAGCGGGCAACCGTCCCCGGGCGAACGTCGAAGTATTATAACGATCGAATCGGGTGCGTACGCGACGTGTTTCGATCGGTTAAAAGTGAAACTCGTCGGACGGCTGGAGAACGGTTTCCGCTACGAAATTGCCGCGCGCTTAAATTCCGTTCGATTCAATAGAAGAACGGGATACGTGCCCGAATCGCGCGCCGGAACCGGAAAATCCATACGACGTTTCGAACGAACCGTTAGTTTTTTATTTTGAAAAAGTAATTAGGACGCTTCGCCGGGCCGTGTGTAATACGTTTTTCCCCGTTTTTATTATTATTGTTAAACGTACGTAAACGAAATATATTCGACGAACAGGAATTCTCGCGGACAAAATTAAAGGTAATAATCGGCCGGCGGCGAATAAACACCGTCGGTTGTTTATTAACGCGTCGCGGCACGAGGAGACGACAGTACAACATAGACGAATATAACGAATACGTTGAATCTGTTTGGTATTTTTTTCGACGACCACGGCCGAATCTAACAGAAATATGACGACAACACGATATACACGTCTAAGCGTACTATATTATTAGCGTATTATATTATTACCGCGGTTTACGGTGTCGGCGGTTCGGGAGAGCGAAAAAACGCGTACGTACGGCGGATACGGGTTACCGTATTTTTTTTTTTGAACGACCGACGCGGATGGGCCCGAGACTGCGCGGTATTTATTACGACCATCGCGGAGATCGCGTTCGCCGTCTATCGGCAAATTGATCGATAACCGGCGAAATCGCGAAACGTCGTCCGCGTAATTATCAGTTATGGCGAGCGTACGCGAACGGTTTAAACGGAATCGGACTGTTCGACTGTATAAACGCGGAAGTGTTTTCGACGACGGTTTTTTTTTTTTTTATTCGTATTTTAGTTCACTTTCCATCTCCATTCACGCCCCGCCACCACTCCGTCCTCAAAAGTCACCCGTGCATACCGAATACACACACACACACACATACGGGCGCGCGCACGCGTATAAAGTCCGTATTAAATATATATATACGTACGTACGTATATATATTATCAAGGCCGGATTTAGAACGTGATCAACAAGACCTCTCCCCACCGACTAACTTAATGGGATTAAATGTGTAACGGAATAAGACTTTTTCCTTTTTTCGTTCAGTCCGAATGTTAAAACCGAATAACGCGAAAAATCTCACTTGGCCGAAACGGAACGTCCCCGTTTACGCGTTTAAACGTAATTACAGTTTCGCACGCTCGCCGGTAAACGTACGCGTACGAATCGTGCGTGTTTGTAACGAACCGCTAGAATTTTTCGTCCTGTTCGTACGGGCCTACGGACGCGTAAACGGTCAAGCGCCATTGTGCACGACGATAGCGTACGGCGCGCACACCGTTTGATCGTGTCGTTTCGCCGTCAAGTCCGCGGTAGCCAGTGTCCGTCGTATAAGCCGCCGCAGTAAAGGTAAGACGAACGTTATTTCCTCGGTTGGCCACACTGCAGACGGAACGTGTCCGTCTGGCGGTCGCGTAGGCCGAACAATTTCGTATCGTAAACGCTCGTTTCGACATCGTTTCCGCGAACGGTGGTTGCGCTCGATCACGTCAACACCCCCTCTCCTCATCGCCCGCCGGTGGGTTTTCACGTTAGTTTCGCGTAAACTGGGAAAACGATCACGCGCAACAAACGGCGACCGCGCTATGGGAGGGTCGTCGACAAGTCGCGCGAAAAACGCGAACGACAAATGGGCCCGGCGCGTACATTCCGAGCGTTTGCGCGCGCAAAAGACAACGAGACCGAACGTTCTTTTTCCCGGCGGTTCCGACGATTCTCCGACCGAATGGTATCCGACATGTTCGCCGGGACCGTCGCGTGCACGACGTTTGGCCGTCGCCGACGGCGCCGTTTTTCGCGCACGATTCCGTCACACGACGCCGGCGGCAATTTCCAATATTTTTGGCGTTGCGGCACGTGTTTTCGGAACACCGTAGCCGGCGGCTGGCTGACGTACATGCGCGCGTATTCCGTGTGTACTTTCGACGGGTGCGTACTATTCGTCACGAACCGTTGAAAACTTAAAACCGTTTACCATAAAACGGATACGTCGACAACGTAAATACACGCGTTTTTATTATTAAGTTTCCACCGCGTCGTTCGTATTCGCGTGATAATTCGCGCGCCCCGTCGATTTTAACGAGCGTACCGAGTACGTTCACGGGCAACGGTATTACGTTCCGCGTGAATTAACGACGCGCGTTTTTTTCCACGGCAAATCGCGTAATTTATGCGCACGAATTTCGTCGCCGTTATCCGTCGTTTTCCCCGACGAAAATCGTTCGTCGGCGGGACCACCACCATCACAATTGCCAACACCCGGGACGGGGCCGTTCACGAGCGTACACAGACGCCGTTCGAACGTACGACAGAGTACGTGACCCTCGGCCGGTTAGGTCGAATAGTAGACAAGACGGGCGTAATGGAACCGGGCGAACGTGAAGTAGGCCCGGCAGCGGCATTACGCCGTACCGGAAACGTGTCGTTAACGCGTTCGGGAATTGACGAGACGCGCGCGCGGACTGTAATAATATATCCGGCGACGGTCGCGCGCTCGTTGGCCGCGCCGCCGCCGTTCGTGTAAATCGTAAAATTCGTAAAATCGCGAACGAACCGCCGACGCCGCTATCATCGTGTATTCCTTTGGCCCCTACGCGCGCCTGCCTGGAGTAGCGCACACGCCGCGTATCGATCGCCGCGGGCTTTCTCGTCGCGGACGTCTCGTCACGGCTAACGAAAGACCCGCCGGGCATTGTCGTCCCGCGTTACGATAATAGCCGTCCGTAGTAATCGCCGGTGCCGTCGCCCGGGAAACGCGCGCGGACATGATTGCGGATATCGCAATCGCCGTCAACGCCCGACGATGCCAACCGCGGCAGCGCCGTCGACCACGCTGGTGAGGACGTACCCCCGGACGCCGAAGTTAACGTCCGATCAACGAATTCCGATGGAATCGGACGCGCCGCAACAGTACCGGCCGTCGTGAATGCCGCCGGGCCGTGTTACCGAAAACGGACGGTGTCGTTTCGTCGCGTCGTCGTTATCTTCGATTTTATTTGTTTGCCACGTTTCCCGTTCATTACGCGACGGCCGGTCGATACCTCGTTAAACCTCGACCCCGATTTGTAACGTCGTTTGTTTTTCTACCACCCGAAACAGTCGAATACGATCGACCAAATTTCCAAACGTACGATTATTTCGTCCCTCTGTTTGCCTACGCCGCTTAACGTACGCCCCGTGAACGTGCCGAACAGAAAGTGGAAACAAAACGGGAACATTTATGATCACCAGTGGTTGTTAGCTACCTAATTGACCCCTTGCACGACCCGTCGAATTGATTAAAACGCGATCGCGCGTCTTGAGGCGAATACCTTTTGAAAATCTCATTTCCGTCTCGGACCCAATTTGTCCACTGACGAAAAATCGAACGTAATTGCACAATAACCGTCAACCGTATTATCCGTTCCGTACTTAATGAATCGGTAACGCTTAAACCCGTCGTCTTATTCGCGAGCTATTCCCGTATTCGAACATCCTTACCGAACAACCGTGTAGCGAGTATACACCGAAAGTCCCGTCCATTACAAATAACGCCGGAGTGGTGATAGTTTTCGTATTTCGGGCGTAACAAGGACCTAACGGAGTAACAATTCGTCCAGGCGACGGACGGCCGAGCATTTATAATACGCGTAACGTCTAGCCGCCGCCGCCGCCGATCAGCAATACC